>ASCI01004069.1:0-13429 GCA_002197625.1 Bombyx huttoni
TCTCAGTTTTATTTATTTATTAGTAAATTAAATACTTACTCTATCTTTTAAAACCATAGCCGTCTTTTCAAATTCTTCTCTTACATATTGAGATTCAGCATCCCAAGGAGCATAATACATAACAAATGAAATGTCTACATTATTAACTTTGTTAATAGCACTGCTCAACTCCCCTTTGTACCAGTCAGTAACAACAGACTCTGGTCCAAAGAATTTATATGCCTGAGGGTGCTTGGACTCTTTTGTAGGTCTGTAATACATAATTTTATACAATGAAACTTTACTTGATCAAATATGTTTCATATTCTTGCAATTTCTCTTTTATTTTATTGATGCGCAATACCAATTACAACAAAAAAATGATAATAGTAACTTTATATATTTAAATAAAAATTTGGATTGCAGCTTAGAGCAGATGCATACAGAAAAAATAAATTCAAACAAATGAAGAGATATACTTAAATATGTATGTATATAATAAATATATGGTACGAATCTTACGTATTATGCAAAGCTCCATATGTAATAAGCGCAAGGGAGACGCAGAATACCATCTCTTTGAGTAACATATTTAATGTTAACTCTCTGTTATTTTGTTGTAATAAAACTTGCGAATTTTCGGTAGAGTTTTGTGCATCGCTATCCGTATTGTGTTTTTCTGATAGTGACGTGACCTGTGTAATATCTTCAGTATTCGCCGTTGGAAACATTACACGTCATTCAATAACAAACCTTCGAGAAACTATTACAAATAAAATGTCCAGATAACTACTATGTTTGTATGTAACTTTTAAATCTAAAAATGTAGTGCATGCCAAAAATGGAAGCATTATCATTTCATAAAATCACGCGTTACATTTAGTGTATGTGTTTTTAATTTTAGTATATATCTTTTAGTTTTCTGGAATTTCTGTAAATATTGAAAGTTGGTGTTATAACGCAGCTGTCAAAATCTCAAATTTCAATGTCATACGTATGTCAAAATGATGTTTTTTGCTAGACGATCTAAAAAGGCAAAAGGGAGCACAACCATAATTAGATTATTTGTTTTTAAGCTCTGAGCAGTGGAAAAGTAATGCAATTTAATAAGAATATAAGCCAATTTTATAACATCACTTGTTTATTTTGAAATCCTTATCTTTCGTCAAATGGAACATAGATTTTCACACATCATTTTCAATATCACATCATTTTCTTTAATCAAGGTAACTTTGACTAGTCTGTAGTGGTATCCCTGTAGATTTGTGACTAATTGTTGCTTTTCTGCTACACTTATCAATTTGGTTAGATTCTAAACGAGCTGATTAATGTAAAATGTAGTTCCACTAACTTTATGTCGATATTCATTTAAATATAATTTATAACCACTGACAATTATGACAGACTTGGAATATTCTCTGTTTTAATAAGTATTGTAATACTTATCTAAGACTGTGACGAATAGGAAATATGACGAATGAGACGAATCGTCGAGTTATTGATATTCGTTCTAGACATGAGACTTTCTTTTAAGTCCTGGCATTTTTCTGTCTTGCTAAAAATGTTACAAAAATAGTAATAATGTATTCCAACAACCAAGTGAAGCTCTCAAATTTGCAGATTACATTCATTTACAAAGGTATTATGTCATGTTAAAAGCGGTCTCTAAACTCAATCGATCAACAACAAAAAAACTCAATCTAAATTAACCGGGAAGATAATCGTTAATTTTCAACTTATGTCATATTGACAATTGACATTATTGAAAAATCAGAACAGCCATTTTATTTCTGAGGTGTTTTAGATTAGGAATTTTGAATTGACGACGAAGTTGTATTAAGTTATATGTTTTGTGTTTATGGGCGAAATTTTAATAAAAACGTAAAAATATTGTTCACTGCTAGCGAATTTTATATTCATGTGTAGAGATCATACAAGAAGTTTCTAAAACAACGTAACAGTACGTTGTTATGATTCGTTGATCAAAGTGGAAATTATTTGGTAAAACTTGTAAGCTTTAATAGGATCATGCAATCTCCGAAACAAGCAGATTGTGACACAGTAGAGTACTGGAAAAATCTAGCAGAATGCTATGAACAGAAGTGTGTTCTTTATCAGTTGCATGCACAATGTTTTGCTTTTTTGTTAAATTACGAGTATGATTCATACATTTGTTCTTACTACAGAGTAAACGACATTCAGCAAGAATTAGATGAATACACAGAAAATTCGGCTCAGTTGGAAAAGGAATTGGAAGCATCATTAGGGCAAGTTGAAAAACAGAACAGAGACCTGGAACACCAAAATCAACGCCTTAAAAATGAAATTGAAATGTTAAAAGTGAGTTCATTCAGGACGTTTTTATTCATATTTACTAAAAAAAAAATGTAAAATGATATCGGTCTTAACTGTTCTAAATAAATCATTAAGATTCTAACTTCTTAACTGTTGGTAGCAGCTTGACTCTGTCTCTGGTATTGCAACAACAGCAACCACTCACTACTAGAGGGTTGCATGCTTTTCTGCCTAATAGGGCAATTAAAAAGACGTCCAATTTCTTCTTAGTTGTCTTGATTAATGATTGCGGTTGGCGGTCATCATCCTAACATAAATATTTTCTTGCTATGGATTTTGGTTCATCATGTTCCTAACAACAATAATTATCCAGTTTAGTATTTGAATTAAACACATGTTTTAGAATAAGTTGGAAAGAAGTCAATATGAAACGAATGCATTAGAAAATGAACTACAAGCTTTAAAAATAGATAAGGACAAGCAGGCAGCATATGTCAGGGAATTGGAACAAAAGAATGATGATCTGGAAAGAGGTCAAAGGTAAATCAAATCTTGCTATATGGGGTATAAACTTATAATGTGTCAAGCAAAATATTCACACTACATCAAACTGTAAATTATTCTATCGCACTGCTGTGACTGTTTTTTATTGTATGGAAAAATTGATTTCTGAAAATTTCATAATTGTGATACTATTATGAGAAACATGAAACGGTTTAGTATTATATATTTTTATTTAATTGAAATGAAGTTGTGATTATAATAACAGCAAAAAAGCACCTGATACCTATTGTTTTTGAAAATTATTGTGACACATGTGGTACAGAATTGATGAATGTTGTATTTATATTTTCAGAGTCATATCAGAATCCGTATCATGTATCGAAACAATGTTAAATGAAGCATATGAGAGGAATGCAGTTCTTGAAAATGAAGTTGATGAAATAGAAAATCTTAGGATAAAATTGCAAAGAGCAAATGATGAAGCAAGAGGTAAGACTATTCATCGTAGGCAGGCCAGTGCTGACTTACAATATGCAATACTATTAGTGAACCCTGATTTTTTATGTGTTCCTATTTTTATGTAATGACTATTCTTTAATTGGGGAAATCATTCCTGAATATGTGTTAAGTATGTATGTATTTCATAAAAAAAGGGCCTCCCTGTGGGTTTGAAGATGGCATGGTGGCATACCTAGATAATATTAGATCATCTTAAATTTGGCCATAAATGCTTTCCGATCTTCCGATCTTTCAGATCTGAAACAAGAATTAAAAGTTGTTGAAAGAATTCCATCAAGTAAGAAAGAGGAAGATGCTAATGACATAACATTAATGAATGGACATCTTTCAAATTCAACTCGGAATCAAATTGAGATTGAAACACAAACATCCATTATATCACCACAAAAACGTAAGTTTATTTATTAATTAATTTTTTTTTTATGATGTTCAACTGTAAAATGAGTTTATAAAGCTTTTTTACTACTGTATGCTTCCAGCCAAGCAAAAAGTGCTTTATAATATCCACTGTTAGCTTTTTTTTTTAATGCTGTATAGCCAAACAAGCATACGGCTCACCTGATGGTGAGTAGTTACCGTCGCCATGGACCTCGGTAATGCCAGGGGCAAAGCCAGGCCGCTGCCTACCGTTTAGTACTCTCCATAAGCCTTATTTGAAGAAGGACATGTCGTATATGTATATGAGTGCTTGTGTTGATATTTATTACCATTTTGATATAACATTATATTGATCGAATTGTCACAGGGGAAATAAATGGTAATGCAATGACACCATCAGCCAGAGTTTCAGCGATAAATTTAGTTGGTGATCTCCTTAGGAAGGTTGGGGTGAGTATTTTGTATATTATGACACTGTTGCAAAGTTATATATTATTCACTGTAGTTGTAGTACTGCTAAGCACTGTTGTAGTTTATTTCTTAGAATGTATTTTATAAAAGTATTTAGCGGAAATCTTTACGTTTTGTTTTGTAACAATGAAATGCTCCAAATGTTTTGTATATTATATATTCAAAATATATTATATTTGCCAGCTTAAAAATATTAAACTTTCCAATATTATTCGAAATGTTTAAATCTCTATATCAACAAGGTAAAGGATTTTTTTTACCACTTGACTGTCTTGTTGTATTGTATGGTGTAAATATTTTATTTTTTTACACATATAATTTGGTATTTAACTTACAATGTATAAATTCTAGTCATCATTTGTGGGGGTTCTTTTTCTAATAGTATATTGTTTATTTATTTCAATATATGCCTAGATATACTGATCTGTATTATTGTATTTATGACATTATTTTATTCGATTTAGATTTAGATTTGAAGATGTAATCGATAATTTATTCTCGGTACTAAATTTGCCATGGAATTTAAATAACACCGAAAAAGCTGAGATACTATTTTTTTAGAATTATTACCATTTTTTTAAACACAATTTATTTGTTTTTGTTTTAACTGAAGCAAACAAATTTAATCTTTAATCTCGTGTTTGAATTGATCTGAGAACTATGTAAAGCTTATTTAGTACTTGCGTGTAAGCGTTATGCTACTGTATATTAAATACAGTACAGTATCTGGGTTTTTTGTATGTGAAATTATATGCTGGTAAAATAAAAGAATATAAGCAAGCTTCCACCACACCCTTTAAACGAAACTTTTTTATACATTATACGTAAGTCAAACATATTTGGATAGTCATCACATGTAAATATTCTGTAGGTATTTAAAAAAAAGGTGGTGAAAGACTATTTGGTTTATGCGACATTTCGCAGAACATGCGACATTTGTCTTTGTAATTCAAAGTTCGTTTTATTTGATATTAGCATCAACAGTCCGATGTTTTTAATTGAACTTCAATTAACACGTTGGCTGCCATGGGGGTCACTGGTGACCGCCACTCGACTTGACTGCAGGACCGTGAGGGCCACGGGAGACCGACTGCGCGACCAATAGTTAAAATACGTAATTGGGGTAAACATTGATACTTATAAACTTCTAAGTAATATCATTGCGTCTGTAATGCTTCGAAGAAATTAATATCGCATTGAACATGTAACAGATTATACATTTATCCGTTATATATAAAATTTCAACATAGTATAATAATAAATACGCATAATCAAAAATACATGTTGACGCCTCGGGCAAGTCACGTAAAATTTGCGCTGCAGCCAACGTGTTAAGTTTATTCCATCCATATAGTCGAAGTTTTTTTTGTTAACAATTTTTTTTTTTCTTTTCTTTATTTAAAGTTATTTAACTACCCTGTTGTTTTTAAAGCTGGGGAAGTAAATAAATAACTCTCCTGTAAAGTTGCAAAAATGTCGCTTAATGCAACTAGCTTTTCACACCTCGATATAATAGTATTTGTGTAGTTCGCATGGTGTGTTGTTGTAGTATGCATGAAATTTATTGCTTGCAGCTTGAGAGGTTTCTTTGCCGTGATTGTGGTAAGATTAAATGCTCCTGCAATACACCAGCCGCAGCCACTAATCAACCTATACAGGCCACGAGCGAACCGGACCTAAAGCCAGACAGGATCCCTAATAACTATGAATTGACCAAGAGTGATTCCGTGGAATATAGGAAACCTAGACTGTATACGCGACAATTCTCGGGCCCTGAGAACACGAGTGACATTACAATGAAACCACCTCACTGTCCGCAAAGAGCTTCGGAGCAGCCGTTTGCGCGTTCGACGCAAGGCGAAAATGGGAAGTTGCGAAAATCCTTCGCCGTGCGTTCGCGTGAGGGACTAGAAAACATCTTAAGCTTTGCTTCCATGAGAAAAAGTCACGAACAAGGCAAACTCAAACAAACGTCGAAATAATAATTACGCCATATTTTTTTATTAGATTGCAATCGAAGCTTTATCCGAACAAAACGTACATTTATTTTAGTAGCATAAAATTTTAGGTGTAGTTTAATTTTGAATGTAATGTATAACTATATCCCTACCGCCTAACTATAGTACAGTGTGTGAGTGAGGTCGGTAAGTTTTTAACATCAGATGGGCTGTGACGAAAACCTACAGGTTGATGCGTAGTGCGTGAGCAATGATGATTCTCTTGGAAATTATGTTGAGCTTCATATGCCATATGCACTTGCAATATTTTTTTTATTATGATACACCAATAAGCGCATAACCGTCTGGTCAGTTGTTTTATTATGTTTCTCTTCTTCATCGTTCCCTTACTATTGAGGATCGCGACCACGTGAGATTTTGATCAGTGATCGATCGGTGCTTAAGCATTACAGCAAAGAAAATTGCCTTCAAATCCCGTCTGGTCAGTTGTTTTATTATGTCTCTCTTCTTCATCGTTCCCTTACTGTTGAGGATCGCGACCACATGTGATCTTGATCAGTGATCGATCGGTGCTTAAGCATTACAGCAAAGAAAATTGCCTTCAAATTTCATGATGAATTATGGAGCTAGTCATGCACATATTAAATTGATGACTATATATATAAATCGGTCCCTTACAACCGAGGATTGTAACCACATGTGACTTACCTCCAAAGTGATCGATCGGTTTTTATGCATATCTTAACACCGCAAAGGAAATTGCATCCAAATTAGATAAAAAATTGTGGAGCTAGTCGTGTATTAATTCATATTAAGTGGATTACTATAAGGATTATGCAATATCGATTTAGTGTCATAGACACATATGACGTCACTACGCCTCCCTCATGGCACACAAACATCAGTTTCAAAAACGGTTATCCGGTAGGCATGTAGACAAAATTGGTTTATAATATAATAAACATATAATATTTAAGTATGTCTTAAGTAGCTTCAATGTGGCCATTACCTATTTATAGTTTAAGCTTTGTGTAGTGTAATGTATTATATATAGTAGATTGTATTTTAGTATTATAGTAAAATTTTTCCTTTAGTCTTTGCAGGTAAAGGGTTAATTCTAAACGTAATAACTAAACCGCTTCGCTTCTTCTATTGGTTTTCAACAAGTGGGGGTTAAAATTGCACATATTTTCATACCTTTCACTGACTAATATTAACGTCACATTCATGTTTGAAATTTTCTCATTGTAGGCTTTGGAATCGAAATTAGCATCGTGTCGTGGTACAGTTAGACCTAAAGAGCATTCACCAAACTCGACCTCGGAAGTCAATAAGGACTACAGATGTGTACTCAAGAATTAGGAGAATCCGTAACGCCATCCATTCATCTACATTTTTTTTGTCTGCAACAGGCCGCCGCAAGTCTGGCTTGTGTTATAGTGTGATATTATATTAAATATATCAGATCAAACGGACGCATATTGCTTCATGTTATCGTTTATACTAAAATATTCATGAAAAAAGTTAAAATCTGTGATTGTCTTATCACATTTTCCTAATATACTAATATCTGTGATGATGAAATAGTTAAGTGTCGGATGTGTTGGACGATGTGTTTTTGGCCTACCCACCGCAGAACCGTCAGGACTGCAGCACGCCTTGTAGTGAATAGCTTCGGCAAATTGTGGTGTTTCTTGTATGTGTGTGCGTGTGGATTGTATGACAATCATTACTGATAAGATTTCGGCACGTTTAGGATTCCCTCCAGTCGCACGAAAGTCAAAAGGCATCGCTAAGAAACACGCTGGTGATGATGAAGGAGTATTTAATAATAACTTCAATATGAATTTATCGTAAGTCATTGTAAATGGGCATATAAAATTATTTTCGAAAGAAATTTAGTGTAATTAATGTCATTTATGTGATCAGAGTATGTTTGAAATTGGTATTCAGATAACTCTTTGAAAGGTATTTACTATAAATTTGGATTTTATTAAATCATATGCATTAGCGAGTTATATTGTTCGTTCTACTTTTCATAGATATATAGTAATTTCTAAAATAAGTTCTTTGAGTATTACATCAACGATTTCAAATTTTCCGAGCAAATAAAAAACGTCGTCTTAACGCGGCAATGAAAAACTTTGAAATATTTAATATGATCTTATATATAATATGAAACGTTCCACGCCCTTCTTATGAACTTTATCGTAACTAACCCAACTTGCATGCATGTTTATGTTGATAATATCATTCGTTAGCATGGAAATACAATTAATACTTACTGAAACTGGTTTTATCATACTCGAATATTATTTATTCAAAATAACAAATATTTGTAAGTATTATAATAAATTTTATAGTCGTTTGTCTGAAGTTATCTTTTGTAACAATCATCATACGAATATGCTCATAAGGTTTAGGTACCAAAAGCAATGTTAAATTTAGTAACTGACAAGTCTTGCCTTAAAATGTTAATCATTTGAAGATTTTATGTAGATGCATAATTTTATGTACATAATGTTAGTTCAGGTTACATTTACTTCGGAAGTTGCATTCCGTTTTGTTTTGAATAATATCACTGGACTGCAAACTTAGAATTACTTTTATATTAATTTTTGTCTTCATAACAGGTGTTTTTATTTAAATAAATTCTGAATTGTATCCTAATTTTTAGTGATACGTTTAAATAAATTTTGGTTTAGGATTTTTACAATTGTACGAAATCTGTGTATTTTCCCAGTTTTTGTAACGTAAGCATTAGTGCGTTCACGCGTGTGGTGACCAACTGTTTTATTTTTTGCGCAATATTAAATATTGAGATATTAAAAAAAAACTTGATAATGAATTAAATTGTTTTATTCAGCCGCAGTCTTCATACAATTTGTTTTCCAACAAGAATATTAGATAATAGATTGGTCCATTCAAGATTTTTCGGTTTTCCAACGGGGGGTCTGAACATGGCTACCAAATCTGCTAAGGATTTGCTCAACAATTGCACCTCCACAACTAAAGCGGTGTTTCGGCTATTCACTATTTCTATAAAAACGTTTCCTGAAAAAAAAAAATATTAATTAAAACTCACTCGTTTTCGACATTGAACTATCACTTAGTAAAATATTCTACAAACGTCACATCTGTCGACTGCCGAATATTGATGTGGGTAGTAAGAAATTAAATTTTATATAAGAAATATGCATCATGTGCTAGTTTGAGGTAATGAATGAAAGATAAATTATTAAATTGACCTACTGGATATTGTGTCTGGCTATTGTACTTCGTGGTCCGGATACGGTTCCGTCAGGTTTGAATCTCCGTTCGATAGGGGTTTAGTCGGTAGTCGGTTTTGCGGGGTAGATAAAAGGTTTGAATCTCCGTAAAAGTTAATGTGTTTTCTAGTTTGTGTACTTATTCTTCTTTGCTTTTGGCCGGCATCAATAAAATCATAGCTTATGGATGTTACACGCAGAAAGTTCAATTTAGAACAATTTTATTTATTGATTACAACCAGTAATATATTTTTTTTTAATTATTCACAATACATTCGTGTACTTACAATAGTAATATTTATAATAATGTATAGATTACGTTTATTTTTCATGGAAAACTTTCATTAAAGCTACACGATTACGTATTACGGATTCCGGGAACTATAAAACCGGAACCGTTCCGCGACACTCATCTCTGTATTGTACTACTAGGTTTCGTACTACTTAAGGCATGTTTGTACTAAGTTACTGTTAGCTGATCCTTTATTCGCCCACTTGTCCCGAAACTGAAAAGATTTCTTGGCCACATGTATTCATCATCATTCATGAATAAAAAGTCACTAATAATAAGCAACATTATTTTACCTGCTACTTTTGGCGATTGCGACACCCAGAGGGATATCACGTAAAATGGAAATGTTTGTATAATGTAGATCAGCTGTGCTAATACATACTGGAGCACCAGAGATAGGATTCTAAACTGAAAATGAACAATTGTATCCTTCATAATACATAAAAGTGACTAATCACAAATTTCATTAAAAAAATTCATTACTTACCAATGTAAACACAATATAATACAGTGCGGTTGTGGGCAGTAAAAGTAGTAATATTGTAAAAGCCACAGTACCTACAAATAATTCTTGATTCGTATATTGACAAGAGTCTATGCTGCCCCTCAGTGGATTGTATTTGCGACCAACAAAGAGTCTCAACAATGCAATCAGACCTGATATTTGCATGTTAAACAATCTGAAATAGACGAAATATTTAATTTTAATGGGTTATAATTAGGTTATGCATTTTTATATATCTTTTTAATTCTCACCTTGCAGCGTAAACATAGATGCAATATATTTTATATAATTTTAATGGGTTATAATTAGGTTCTGCATTTTTATATATCTTTTTAATTCTCACCTTGCAGCGTAAACATAGATGCAATATGAATGAAAAGTTGCAATGCATATCATATCCGAAATCACCGCTATTTGAAACGTGAGCCCCAAATAACCTACATATCGATAGATGTGTAGGATTAAATCAAGTTTTTCTCCCGAAACATCTGAAATTGTATTAGTATAATCATAAAATAAGTGTAGATAAATAAAAATAGTACTCTTAAGGAGGAAGGAAAGGAAATTTGTTTTTAGATTGAAATAAATATTTTATTTTCCTAATAATTTGAGTTTCTTTTTTAGTTTGAGTTTCTTTTTACGAATGGACGAGTTCACGATCCACCCGATGTTAAGTGATTACCGGAGCCCAATATACATATCGAATACGTATATGCTCATATGCCCCCATCCTTTTTGAAACATGAGTCCGGAGTGTTTTATAGTATAAGGGCTGTTTGTAATATCATGAAAATTATGACTGATTTTCATATCGAATACGTATATGCTCATATGCCCCCATCCTTTTTGAAACATGAGTCCCGAGTGTTTTATAGTATAAGGGCTGTTTGTAATATCATGAAAATTATGACTGATTTTATGTTTATGGTGAACAGAGGCGTTTACGTTTACTAGACTCAAGTTATTAGGTACATAAAAATAGACCAGACCAGAAAACATCTGCGTCTACTCAATATGGTGGCGACACCCGCGTCGTTATATTTATATGATTAGTGCGAGTTTTTTAACGTTCTCGATCGCGTTAAAGTTAACTCAAATTTGTATGAAGTTGGAGCAGCGCCCTTGCGCCAAACGTTCCAACTCTAGACAAATTTTAGTTAACATTTACGCTATCGAGAAGTTAAAAAACTGCCACTAAGCACATTGGATGCTGTTAACTGATAACATCAAGTGATTCGCGAGGTCATCTAGGTAATAGGCCAATAGGAATTCTATGCACAACCGAGCAGAAACTTGATTATAATAACTTAAATCATTTTTATAGTTATGATAGTGCGAATTATAAGTCATATTTACCTAAAAACAGCCACCAAAGCTGAACATGATAAGAAAAATATTTTCCTAACATTTTGTTGAAAGCATTGTTCAACTTCAAGCCCACTGGTGCACCCATTAACCATTTTAACAATGAATAAAGTGAATTTATTAACCTCTGCAAGAAAAATAATGAAGCTAATAATTTTACAAGAGTTAAGAATATAATCGTAAATATTGTTCTAAAAATAAAGAAATATCAACTTTGCTTTACTACGATCTTGATCAGTGTGTTTACTACGAGTTTTTTAACATTCTCGATAGCGTAAAAGTTAACTTAAGTCTGTATGCAGTTGGAACAGCGCTCCTAGCGGCACACGAAAGCAAACGCTCCAGCTCTATACAAATTGGAGTCAACTTTTACCCTAATGAAAACGTTCTCACTAAGCATACAGGATATTAAACTAAATCTATTGTAATGGAATAAAACTTATACTATCATCGATCCATTCTACCATCAATATGCATACAGATGTTTGTTGGATATTTAAAGTTGGTTACATAATTTAAAGAGAGTCACAGTAAATTTACACATATCAACAGATTAAAAGACACAGGCATGTTTTTCTTTCACAGAAGCATCAGCTCACAGGTAGTGTTAGGTAATGTTTACTGAAATCACGAGACCCTCCAAGCCATGGGGTCAAAGCCTCAGGTGTTTTTTCAAATGATAGTCACCCTATAACTTTGAACTTGATTATTAGTTTTATTAACATGTAATTAACAAGTATATACTAGTAGTTTTACATAGGTAGTATGAAAAGCCAAGAATTTTAATATCAATATTAAAATATAAAATAATATACTATTTGTTTAGGATCTGCACCTTTAATCCGTCAGAAAGTATTTTTTATTGTTTGTCATTAATTAGCTATTGAAATTAGCTTTTGTGTTATTGAACTTTCTTTAAACAGTAGTATTTCCTAATGTGTACATAATATAACAATGGAGATTATAAAGTAATATAAAATTTGAGGGGTCATTAATTAGTAATTATGGGTGAAGAAACCATTAGGCAAAATGGTGAGTTTCATTAATAAATAATATTATTCCTAATAAATAAAATATTTAATGGCTGTTTCCTCTTATGTACTTACCTCAAGCATGCCCATTAGTAATGAGCTAATACTGTGGATATCTCCTAATAACAGTTGCAATAAGATACTGCCTATAATAACATCTGCTATTATTGCCAATATTAAATTACCTTGTTTTATTGTTATCTGAAACAATATTTGTACTTAAACAAGTGTATTATTTTATTCTAAGCATTTTAGATTCTATAATAAATTTTCTATTTCTAAATGACTGGTAAATTGAGTAATAATGATCGGGAAATTAGAGAAGCTAAGTCACTGGCAATGTGATCGGAAAAAACACATGGTGACACGTTGGGCTGGACAAATCCACACTATTCACAACACCACAGAACACGATGCTCTACACATAGCGACGCATAGTAAGAGATGGGGTAAAGTGATACACTATTGTAGCAAACAGGGGTTTATGGCCCTCAGCATTGCAGAAACCAAAGTGAATAGGAGGAGAGATTAAGGAATCAAACCCAGTATAATTACTGCTTAAGATGCATTCATTCATAGACAATATGGTAGAAGCCCAACCTATACTTCATATTAAATTCTAGCAGATAAATTCATTGAAATTGGTCATATATTGTATGAAAAGATTTTGTGAAAACTAAGTTTAAAGAGGAGAAATCTCCTAAGTATTGCATTCAAATTGTTAATACTACTATTATCTTGTTAATCTCATTTTATACTTTTAAATTATGTATGAAAAGATTTTGTGAAAACTAAGTTTAAAGATCATCATCAATATCAACGGCGAATACATCACGCACCTACGATTTGCTGATGATATAGTG
>KZ212276.1:5020-17160 GCA_002197625.1 Bombyx huttoni
CAGACACGCTTGCCTGCGGTAAGCTTGGTGGTGGTAAACCTGGTGGCGGTGGAGGAGGTATAAGTCGTGGAACATTATAGAACCCATATACCATACTTGGACAAATATTCTCTGTAATTGCAAGTCCGACATTAGATGAGTATTGATATTGAGATATTGCCAAAGGACCAGTGGCATCAGAAGAATTTCTTTGTTTTCTAGGAATCACAGATGTTTGATTCTTTGTTATCCTCCCAGAATGTGAAATAGAATTCCCTGTTGAATTAGTGACGTACTGAGGTAATACATTGAGTAATTGATCACGGTGTCCTCGGGGCATCGTGCCAATAATTTCAACCAATTCTTTAGGTAACATAGATATTTTCTTCGCGGTTTCGGGATCCTTTTCAACTTGACCAGAAGAGAAAGAAGAATGCTTTCGTTTTCTTTTATTCTCATAATCTTTATATGATTTGTGATTTTCAGTTTTGGAAGAGAGCTCATGTTTTTCACTGTTATTAACGCAAGCATCACAAGCAGACTGTAAATTATTTTTTGAAGATTCTAAACAAGTAACGCAATCGGACTGTAAGTTGCTTTTCAGTGCTTTAATACAAATCTCACAATCTGATTGTAAATTTTTGGGAGCTTTAACACAAATATCCCAATTCGTTGGTGAATTCGCTTTATTCTTGTTTGTGTCTATGATTTTTTCTGGATATGTGGCATAACTGAGATGACTCCCAACTGTTGTGCCCGCCAATGTATATACGGGTGTTGAACCAGGTAGACTTGTAAGACTGCTTGTCGGGGTTGAGGAATACGTCGTGTCTATTTTAGTTACAGATATACAACAGTTTCCTAAAGTATACACAGGCTTGGTACATTCAGATTTCCCCGCAGGCGTAGACGAGACAGATTTTGATAGCGTATATATGGACATTCTAGCCAATTCAGAGGAAGCTGTAAAATTTGGTAAAATGGTGTTGTCGTACATTCGCTTGTCTTGCAAGAAATTTTCATTATATTGCGACCGCATTTCGGAAGAAGCATATTCGCATGTCATTGGTGAGCAATCCTTGGTACACATGCTACCAATATTTAAAGGACTCGTACCAACACTTATGTTTTCAGAATAACACGGATCAGGTACCTGCGAGTCTTCATTTTCTGAATTTCTGTCACACTCAAAAGTAGAAATAATAGGCCTGGACTCTGAATATCTATCGCTATGCGATAATACTGGAGTTGATATCGCGTCAGCATTATAGTTATCTATTTCTAATATGTTTGTCGAGGATTCTCTACTGAATTGTGTTAATTCAAAAGTGTACTTACTTGATTTGTCAGTGTTCATTTTTGTTGACAAGTCTGCTGGTTCATTTTGAGCTTGATCAAATGTAGATCGTAGATTCGATTCGTCAGAAGTATGTGAGTTAGGTTTAGTTGATTGTTTCAAGTAGAATTTTTTCGGTAAATATTCCTGTACGTCTGTTGTCATAGCAAAATGTCCTTGTTCTTCCTGTAGATTTATTCTCTGCGATATATCTTGAACTTCATAGTTAACACTTTTATTATCAATAAAGTTTTCTCTAAATCTTCCACCGATGGACAGATCTCTTGGCGCATCATATTCATTTTCAATAGAATCGGAGACATTTTTCATTTCGTTTACAATTGTCTTTTCACGCATGTCTAATGACTGACGTGATGCTAATGTATTTAAACTTTTGACACTCAAGTCTACAACAACGTCAGTTATGTTATCTTCCATTAGGTCTTTTCTTGAGCTCTCTGTGCTTTTATTCGACAAATCGAGAGTCTCATAAGAATCGTAATTGTTCCGATAATACATATTTTGATCTTCGGTAAAATTTTGACAGCACTGTGTGGTTTTTCCAGATAAATCTAATGGCGACGTCAAAATGGAATCAACATTTGTGTTAGTATGAGCCGGGGGTGGTGAATTGCACTGAAAGTCATTAGTATAATTATTTTCCCTGTAAGATTCAGTTACTATTACATTTGATTGATTTCGGTGTTCATCAATCAACTCTTTGCAAAAATTATTCTCATTGAAAGCCTCTGATGAATTTGAAAGGTATTCTGGGTCTGTTACGTCTTCAGAGGATTTTCCTGAAATAGAACGATTTCGATTTGAAAGTTGATGATTCTCGTTGTGGTAATAGAATTCAGGTTGATCTTCAATTGGTTTACAGTTCTTTTGAAACTCTAAATTCGAAAGTTGGCCTTTGTTGATTTCTGCCTGTGCTTCGTGTAGTATAGGTGCAATAGTTTTCTGTTTATGAAGACCTTTATTATTTTCTTTTTTTGATGTAGTTTTTATATTTGGCAATCTCCTAGTATCCAGAGCAGATACCGTTTTACATGAGCTTTCAGTCAATGTTTTCTGTTGTTGAACAGTGCTCGGCATCTTGGATCTGGTAACAGAGCACTCAGTCTCTTTCTGTTTTAAAATTGAAATTTCTAGTTTATCTTTCTTCTCACTTAGCACTTTGGCCTTCTTTTTCTGTGCTTCTATACTATAGTGTGGTATAACTTCAATTTGAGATGGTATACCCAATAGATTATAATGTCGCGGTCCTTCCTCATTATATTTATAGCCACGGGTAAATAGTAAATTTGAAGTTTGTTCTTTTCTGGAGATTTCATCACTTACTTGGTTGTTTATCGGGTTATAGTGGCTAGAATTAAATATTTCTTTAACCACACTGGTATTGACAAGTTTTTCATTATGTAGTTGGGTACCAATATTATTTTCTGAACATAGGCGTTGGGTGATATTTCCATAATTGCCTTCACAGCCTTCAAACAACGGTAAAGGTCTAAAAAAGACTTGCGCTGGTGTCATATTAATTGTTGGGTCAATTTCATCATGATTTAGTAAATTTGGCTGATTTTCCAAAGCTGTTCCGCACTGTACGGACACTGATTGATTTTTAGCTTTTTCATTTTTGGCGGCTTTTGATACTTTGTTTATCAACATTGATATGCAATCATTTAAGCCTTTTCTTGGTTTGGTACATTTTATTTTTTGATGCGCGTACTGATCTAAAGCGCCTTTCTGAAAATGCAAAGGCGGTTTATCTAGCTTAGTCACTACGGCCTCGTTTTCAAATAACAAATGTTGGCCAGTCGGTACATGTTGTGTGGTCAAATTATTACATTCCTGCTGAACTAAAAACATTTCATGGAACTGGACAGCTTTATCCTGGGTTTCAGTGTTAGCTGTAAGTCGAGCTATGGAATGTTTCAAAGGAATTTGTTGTGAAGGGGGAGGTTGATTGTTAAAACCGTCACTCTCTCTATTACCACCGGATTGTTGATTTCCTTCATTGGAACCATCACGTTTTGTAGATTTTTCTCTGGAAACACCGGATCCCCCACTGTTATCAGAATTTTGAGATTTATTACCTTGCGATTGTTGTTGACGGTCACTGTTTTCACCATCTACAGGACTTGCTTGAGTTTCCTGATTTTTAGTAATTAATTGTTCGGTTTCTTTGGTTAACATATTTTTCCCATCGGAGGAATCGTTTAGGGGACTGTTATCTATATTATTTTCCAATGTGGTATCTAAGGATTTGTTGGCTCCTTGATCTTTGTAATTTTTTTCATCATTACTTTGGTCTTCGTCTGCGGTGTCAGTTTCAGTGTCATTAGGTGTTTTCACTGGATTGACTCGAAATCTACGGCTTCTTGTGTTGTTAGCAGCACGCTTCTTCATTATCATTTTTTGTCGTTGCTTACCAATTTTTCTGCGTGGATGTAAATTCGAAGTTGGATTCGCAATAACGCGATGACGTTTAGCTGGCAAATCTGCTAGCATTTTTCTTATTGTTTCAGCTAAAAACAAAATAAAATATTTAAAAATTATAATTACCAAAGAACAAATTTAAGTAAGTATTACTCACCGTCGCCAACCTCGGATCTGATTTTCGGTCTTGACATCATATGACCCTTTTGAGATTGTCTGTTCCTGATGTCCTTCCTGATTTTTTTACGGATGGTATTATCAGGAAGTCGTGGACGGCGTCGTCGAACACCAAATGGACGATATCTGCACTTTCTACGTACCGTTGGTGTATCACCAGCACAGTCCAACATGTGTTGATGTAACTCTTCAAGACCAATAGGTTTCTTACATTTTGTACAATCTCTGAAGCCTCTTAGGGGTCTTGTTCTGTTATTCAACTGAGTTGGGGGGACATACAGATGTTTCCAAATATCAGTATTCAGTAGTGGTTCCCCCACAATTTCATAGTGTTGCACTTGGGCGTTAGGATGTTGAGTATTGTTGTGAGAAGACAAAGCACGGGGATCGTGTGTCTGAGCACCACAAGCACAGCATATATAGCATCTTGGGCGAACCCATTCTCCACTTAAAACAGCGGGTTGCAAGTCATAACGGGGAGCTGATGGCGTTAATCCCAACGAAGTGGGGAAGTCTAACCCTTCTTCTGTTACAGGAGTTCTATCCACATGCTTAACAATCTGTGAAGACGGAACTGGTATTTCCCTACTTTCAAGTATTTGTTTTAACTCCTTTCCAATAATATTCCGCTTCTCGATCTTCTTTTCTATCGGAGTATTATTGAACCAGTCTTCATATTTACTACGCATTCGCAGTTGCGTCCATATATCCAAACTCGAGATCAAAGTTATTATGCAGTTATTGGTGTGTGAATCACGCTTAATTTGATTAACATTTGGTATCGTTTTATTCTGTTCTATGTTATCCCATTTCCATTTACGTTTCAAAGCTATAGAACGAGGCAGCTGTCCATCAAAAATATTGCGACAGTATTGTTCGAATGCTAGCAATATTGGAAATCCTTCAGCAGTGTTGATGATGACACTATTTTTTGCTTTTCTTGTCTTAACTGCGCTTATGGAATCAGAATTTAAGTGGGAGGAGCCATCCAAAAAATTTGTCATATTTTCATGAACATTGCTAGCAACGTTGGGGTAGAAGTCGGTTTCAAAGCACTTTTCAAATCTATGTTCAGGTTCATCCGAAGTTTTGGACCAATCTTTTTTTGTGGATTCTCCAGTTCGTGGTGATCTGTGAATAACACCCAATCTGGATAATATTTGATCAGCGTCAGTATTGTGAAATGAAAAATTGGTGGGAATCCTCTTATTCCAGTGAATGTCATCCAATACAATAACAGCGTTTTTTTCAAGTACTGTTTTACCTATAGTTTTTGGATTAATATTTTTATTAGTTGGCAGTATTAAATTTGTTGTTATATTATCTTCAATATCAGCCGCATCATCAGCTTGTGAGGGTTTCAATTCGCACGATATAACTATACCATTAAAATCAGAGTCGGTGAGATATTTCTTAGCGTTGTCAGGGAAACCTCTGTCAACAACATTTATTTTCTCTTTATTAGGCGTGAAGACACCTGATAAAGATTTTTGACGAAGTTTATTACGGTAAGCCGGTTTATGTTTTTCGCAGACATTAGTTTTATGTTCAGCAAGTTCAGTAGTCGATGAAAATCTATTATTGCAATCAAGACATGCGAAATATTGATTAGGGTGGTTATTCACCATGTGTCGAATAATGTCACTTGATTCTGCTTCGGAATGATTACAGAAGAGACAGTCAATGAATGCATCTTGTTTAGAAGAGAATAAGTGAATACGACGTGCGTGTTTTGAGACAGTTTGTTTAGAAGCAAACTTTTTATCGCAATATGGACAGAGATAGTTTGAGGTGGGAGGAGAAAGTTTGAGATCATCTCGATTGCTCGGTAAAGGTTTGGAGAAAGTGCTGTTCTTCTTGGGTTTTTCCAGTAAGGGTTTACCGTCACTTTTACGAGCTATTTTAGTTGGAGGACTACGCGCGATAGACTTTCTGGGCCTTAGTCTTCCGTTTAGACTAGACGAGGGTTCATCTTCGCTTGAATTCATCGTGCTTGGTTCCGCGGTCCTAAAATTGGCAAAACAAAAAAAATAAACCAAAAATAATAAAACTACTTGAATTGACTAAGATAAATTGTTTTTTAAATGGAGCCAGAATTTATTTTATAAATTTACTATAGCCACTATGTATACTATAAATTATTGAGCATTAATCATTGTGAAAACTTAGCTTTTTGGTGGCAAATGAGAGGTCAAGCTCACGGCCCAAATGGTGGTAAGCGTTTAACTGATTACATAGATACCACAGCGTGTATATCAGCACCTATTTTAAGGTAAAAGGAGAAGACAGTAATAAAGATACAACTTATCTGTGTTTTGACTCAAAGTTTATCAGTGTTACAGTAAGAATAATACGGGTTTAAATCTGACTTGCAGAACATACTGTAAATATGTTTATAATTAATTTTCACGAGTTGCAACGTTTAAGACATTTCGAATTAAATCATCACTTTTGAAATTATAGAATAATCATCTGTATCGCCCTCTTTAACTGTCAGCACCTTAGACCCTACGTGAGTAAGAGTGTAGTTTTAAATTTGCGTAAGCGTTAATTATATGTATATATATGTTACAGGGTATCTCAGAAAGGACCGAAAACTGTACACAGGTTCTGTTAGAATACTCGATTCGATAGATATTTTGTTAAGTAAATAGTATCGGAATCAAGAATATTTGAACAAAACGAACAATCTATTCTTCTATCATGTCGTGAAATTATGTGATGCGTCAGATATCCGCTAATATGATTAATTGAAATAAATTAAGCCGGCCACATATCATGTTAGGCGTTTTTTTAATTAAAAAAGATCTTGCTTGCATGAGTGCACAAGTTCACGGCCCAACTGGTATTAAGTGGTTTTTACATGTATATTTTCTAGGTTGAGTTAACGTACGTGATATCATGAATCACTTTAATCCCATAGAATTTTTTATTGTCTTAGTAGGCAGACTAGCATACGGTCCACCTGATGGTGGGTGGTTACCGTCGGCAATGAACTTCAGCAATGCGAAGGGCAGAGTCAAGCCGCTGACCACCGATATGACCGTAAAAGTAAAACATACTATAGAAATTAACTAGTACAAAAGATTTCGTTAAAGTCCCCACATCAAAAGTTATACAAAGAAGTAGCAAACACGTTAATGCCGCCGACCTGACAGATTTTGTGGACCTCAAAAAAATCACGTGTTGTTAACTGATGAAATACACACAATGAAATATAAATACACCGCCGCTCGGCACGGCTTCGTTCGCCGTCAGTTTGAAATTTGTTTTAAGTTTTCGAGCGTTCTTGTTGTACCTAGTAACATGGTTGCGATTTTTGTGGTATTCATTATTTGAAATTAATTAAAAAAAATTGTTATTGCTTATCTCTTTCTGACAAATTATAGTGAATAGTAATAGCTAACAGTAATTTTGTTACAGAAGTTCGGTATTGTTACCGAGCGTGGTTGCGATTTTTGTGGTATTCATTATTTGAAATTAATTAAAAACTGTTATTGCTTATCTCTTTCTGACAAATTATAGTGAATAGTAATAGCTAACAGTAATTTTGTTACAGAAGTTCGGTATTGTTACCGAGCAGTTAAAATATTTAGTGAATTTACTGATTCCTATTTTTCACGTTTCGACGGTATCTATATATTTGATTTTTTGGCCACGTTTGGACTTGATATACCTACTGTGAGAGACCCTGTAAGCATATACGATATGGGTGAGGATGGATAAGTATATAAGGACGGATATGTGAGGGATTTTTAAGTAACGTAGTCATGTTTTTTAAATATGATTTGTTCTGGTGTTATTTGTGTCCAAAATTAATGATATTTTAGTGTAATTATATAATATAATTATAGATAATTATTGGTCAAAAATTTATAAAAATAGAAATAACTTTTTCCGTAAGTCCATTTTGTTTGCTCGTCATTAAATTTAGACCGAAAAACCTTCACATGATTATTCTCATTTTCCATAGAGCTTAATTTTACCAATACCATTAATTGCCCTCTTTATTAATTCAAAAGTCATTATACGTATTATTTTGATATAAATTCACACGAAATTTCGGTATTTGCTCTTTTCCGTATTATTTATTATTATTAATCATAATTTTAGCTCGGTCGAGGTCCAACCTGAAGCTTAATTTTTTCAATACCATTAATTCCCCTCTTTATTAATTCAAAAGTCATTATACGTATTATTTTGATATAAATTCACACGAAATTTCGGTATTTGCTCTTTTCCGTATTATTTATTATTATTAATCATAATTTTAGCTCGGTCGAGGTCCAACCTGTCTTTGGTATAATCAATGAAAACTCCCATAAACTCAACTATTTACATTACCTACATTCATTCTTAGGGTTGACAGTAAAAACTATTCCTTAAATTACTTTTTCGCCAAATATGAAAAGATATAACCTCAACGCAAATATAATTGAGAAGTTGTTATAAATGATAAAAGTATAATTGAAAGATGTGTCTGGTGTTAGCTAAAGTTAACTCTTATACAAATGAAGGCCGTTATTTTATCGCTTTTGTCTCAAAGATACTTCTCTTAATACCGGTTCTCATATTATTATTACGATATATTTTATTTAAAATCTTATTAATTACACACTATTTTTTTAAATTTTTCATTAAAAACACCATATAAAAATACATATCCGCTAATGGCGGTGTCTACGACAGTGGTTAGGACTCCAGAGTTAGAAACCTCCTTACAATACGCGCAGTATCGAGAATAACTGCCTTCTGTATAAGATCCCTAACCCAGCTGGATAGCGAGTTTCTTAAGGTGTTGATCGAAACTTTTTGCTATCAAACCGTTTACCGACACAATTTTTGAGGTAATGATGGTTGAATCAACATGCCACATGGTGGTAGTCTCGTGGGCTAGGTCTAAATATTTTATTAATCTGTCCTTTTCTAACTTCACGAGGTTCTCGTTATGAGGAATGATGATATCAACCAATATTGCTCGATGCGCAGATCAATCTATTATCACAATATCAGGCGTATTGACAACAATCCAACACCTATCGGTGATAATAGGTCGATCCCATTTGAGCGTAACGTGACCATTTTCAAGAACTGGATGAGGTTGATATTGGTAATAAGGAACAGCAGAATCAAGGAAACCACATTTGAGAGCATGTTATTAAAAAATAATCTTAGCTACTTGGTTATGTTTATGTAAGTACTCGCCATTAGCACAACGAGAACAGCCAGAAACAATATTTCTAATAAACTCTCCCGGACGGTGACATTCCCTATAAATGTCGACTGTCTCATGCTTTAGTATATATTTCTGATAGTTTTTCGTCATGATAACTTCGTTCATAATTGCAAAAATAAAATCTTCATTTTCCCCAAAGAGGTTACTATACCGTAACCAGGCCACAAAAGCGAATTGGTCTATATCAGGCCCTGTGAGAGTCTGGTAGAACCTATCGTGTAACTCTTTGCTTCTCCATACGGCTATACGATCTGACATACTCTCTACCTTCGGCCTCTTCCAATTCCCGTTAGCTAATAATAGTGGAGTTAGTCCCTTATCGACTGTACTCATCATACGAGACTTCTTGTCTAACCGTTCCTTTTGATATCGAGTGGAGAGAACGCGATCTCGACCCCGTCACCTGGCAGCAGGAGTCCCACAAGGCTCCGCGTTCTCCCCATTACTATTTAGCTTGTATATCAATGATATACTCCGGTCTCCAGAGACCCAGTTAGTACTCTTCGCGGATGATAGGGCTATAGGGATATAGGGATAACTACTCGTCTAGGAAGAACTCGCTATTGCATCAGCATCTCCAGATCGCAGATCGCAGTAGCCACCATGGATCAGTGGCTCCGAAGGTGGCGCATTGACATCAACTCCACGAAAAGTACAGCGGTGCTTTTCAAAAGGGGTCACCCTCTGTTTCTACTACTCGTCTAGGAAGAACTCGCTATTGCATCAGCATCTCCAGATCGCAGATCGCAGTAGCCACCATGGATCAGTGGCTCCGAAGGTGGCGCATTGACATCAACTCCACGAAAAGTACAGCGGTGCTTTTCAAAAGGGGTCACCCTCTGTTTACCACTCGGTTTACAGGATCGGGTATGTAATTTCCGGCGGCCACAAAAAGAGAATTTTGATATCTTGCCGCCTTCTCAAAATGTCGCATTGATGCAGACTGTTAGATGCTTCGTAACGAAGTTACGCTCGGGGTTTCGAATTACTGGGCTGTGCTTTTCGTGGGGTTGATGTCAATGCACCACTTTCGGAACCACTGTCCCATTGTGACTACTGCGATTTGGAGACGCTGATGTAATAGCGACTTCTTCCTACACGAGTAGTAGATAGCCGTATTTCATTGATATACAAGCCAAACAGTAATGGGGAGAATGTGGAGCCTTGTGGGACTCCTGCTGTCAGGTGACGGGGACGAGATCGCGTTCCCTCCACTCGGTAAGACAAGTAAGACAAGAAGTCTCGTATGATGAGCACAATTCTGTCTGGTACTCCCATGTTATACAGTTTGTAAATCAAACTGTTGTACCAGACTCTCGTAGAAAGCCTTCGCTATAGCGAAGAAGAGGGCTCCTGTCGGTATAGGTAGTAGTCTTATCTGACCGCGACGGAGCAACGCAAAGCAGCCTTCGCCCGAAATATTTCTTGTCAGATCCCCAGATTCATCCTCGGTGCTTTTAGGCCCTACAGGTACCGGTCACCGTCCTCATCGAACTTGTCGATTGTGACAAATAATTCGACAACTGAACTAGCTTACAGGCAAAGCCACTAAGTTTATCGACGGATTTTCTTTGTAGGTCACGATTCAGATGTGGTGGTAGATACTGCAAAATACTGCTCAAGGTCAGGCAAACTCTCAGCTTGCGCCTATGAGCTCATTTTCCCGTCAGGATGTAGCTGAAATAACCTCTTAGGCTACCAGCGAAAAGGTAAGAGAAAAATATCTCGCTTTAAGACGCTTTGTATTTAGTATATCATCTGATATTCTCAGCATGAAGAGAGGAGTGTACTAATTTTACAGTTATAGTAAATGACGCTGCCCATATGTCTTCCATCGTATGCTAAAACTACATTGTCGCCCACCGTAAACAACTACTCTGTAAGCACCAATTAAATAAAAAGTTTCAGGGTATATCGTGTAAAGCATCTCTCAAAATATTATGGTCTGGGGAAGAAAATCTATACTTAAATTAACGAATTATTTTTCAGTAGCGAAAGTGTAATAGAAAGGGCAATTTCATTTACCGCTAGCCTTCAGAAAGTGCCAGTAGTCGAAGACCAAATTTAACTGTAAAATAATTTGAGACGCTAAAATCTATACTTTTAAAACGGATCATATTATAGGAGATACTAAAACTCAGTCTGAGTACAACATAGTCGTAATCAAAGATAAAAAAAGTCACTTCTCGGCAATAATTCAGGAATGCCTTATGATTCGAAATATCTACGTTTTAAAACGGATCATATTATAGGAGATACTAAAACTCGGTCTGAGTACAACATAGTCGTATTCAAAGATAAAAAAGTCACTTCTCGGCAATAATTCAGGAATGCCTTATGATTCGAAATATCTACTTATTTCAAAAATTATGGTTGTACTAGTATTGAAAACTTTTTTATAAACTAATACGAAACAATCAGAGTTCCCAAAAATCTACCCATTTTATTTCGGACCATCGTCCGCGACCAATCTTTTCTTAATGTAAATTGGAAATAAGATCGATTTCTTTGATAGATTAAAACAGGAAAGTGAATTAATTAATAACTACACAAAACTCCAAACACCGTTATAAATAAGTGTTAATTTAAGAAATAATTATTGACAGAAAACATTTCTTTGTAAAAAGGCCAAATGTTTAAAAAGAAATATAAAATACGTACAATTATATATGAAACGGATCATCTATAAGGTTAACAAAACAGGTTATTCGGACAAAAAACAGAACATCTAGGTATATAAATACTTACGAGAGGAAAGTAATAAGCATTGTAAGTTCCAAAATAATGTAAATAAATTTTTCTATACTAACAACATAATATTAAAAAACTTAGAATACAAATATATGAATGTAAATATGTGAAGCAACGCATTTTCAGATATACAAAATAAAAATAGTTAAGGCCTCGCCATTGTCATCACAGTATTCTCTAATTTGAATAGATTTCAATCGGTTAAACTTTTGATCAAGA
>KZ212281.1:0-13063 GCA_002197625.1 Bombyx huttoni
TTCGGTTTGAAGGGTGGGGCAGCTGTTGTAACTATACTAAGATCTTACAACTTATCTCTCACGGTGGGTGGCGCATTTACATTGTAGATGTCTATGGGCTCCGGTAACCACTTAACATCAGGTAGGCTGAGAATTCGTCCACCCATTTGCGCAATGAAAAAAACTGTTAAACCGATGCTGGGACTAGAACTCAAAATTAGTAAGTAGGGATCATAATTTCTGAAAAGTCAGAGTCAGATTGAATTCTAATAATAAGTATTCAAACCTTCAAGCCGGAATATATGACGCTATGCAATACTAGTAATTAGGCTATTTTTTGCGTAGAGCCATATTATTTCTGAGTATGTATTAAGTATACAAGTTTAAAAATATTGATTCTAAAAAAAAATCGTATCACTATTACCGGATGTCTTTCTCATTAGACGACGAAGCCTTCCTGCAAGTTATAGTCAACAATTAAAAACCAGGAACAACATTGAACGAACTAAGCTTTATAAATAAAAAGTTATTGAATGTTGAACATAAAATAGCTTTAAAACTTTTTATTAAATTAAAATCAGTAGGAACTACTTTAATTTTACCCTTTAGTAGCAAACTGAACTCAAAATGTACATCACGTAGTTATTCTGGTACCATATTAAATGGAAGTAATAAAATTATTTTATTGTCTTTGGTCATTGATACACATGTTAATCGAACATCGTGAGTAGGTGGAAATTAAGTTGAACGATTTCGGTACATACAGATAGATACGGGTCAAGCTAATAAAAGCGTGTTATAAAAAGAACATTTATTATTTATTCAAATCGGGTAGACTGGGTGACATTTTCACTTAGAGATAATTTAAGACAAATGGAGTCTCGATATGGTCAGGTCAATGCACGTAGGTATTTTTTGCTCTAAATATGCAAACGAGTTCACAACCCACCAGGTATTAAATGGTTACAGGATCCGAAAAACACCACAATATGACTGACACCACCCACCTTGAAACATGAGAGCGATGTCTCCATTGTGTTGTATAACGGATGTCCCAACTTTCAAGTTACCAAATTGCTAAATAGCACAACTTGAAATCTTAATTATCCTGTTTTATAAGAACTAATACGAGGTGATGTACACTTTAACCTACCCAAAAAATATCCATAGATAACAGGAAAATGATAAATAAAAATAATTTTTTTTTCAGAAAAAGAAAAACATTAGGCACAACAACATGCTTTGCAGGCATGTTGCACGCACGTCTGTTACTTTGTTATAGTAACTTTAACATTCCTTCATTTATTATTTCATTCTTAAAATTGGAGGTTTCCTTTTTATTTGTTACACTTTAATTAATACAACTAATACATATCAAGTATAATCTCGATTCTAGCTCATATACGTATTTGTGTTGTCTCTCTTAATACTCGATAAAATATTAGATTATTCCGACGAACGAAAACGAAGATCGAGATTCATTAAAAATATTGTAAGTCTGCAGGGAGAGTTACTACAGACCAGCCTTTTTCTTAAAAAAAGAAGCAGTGACGAAACTGGTATTTGTAAAGATGTGAAAATGAAGGTTTGCTTCTTGAAAAAGATTACCCTAATTCGAGTTGAATAGGATTATTATCTGAATTATCTGTTAAATTAATTTCAAGCAGTGAGAGTCGTGACGTACAATAGCATATGCAGATTAAAACTTGATTGTCCGTAATGGTTGATTGTACCGTAGTAGATATTGATGCCAATTTATTATGATATGAAATGTCAAAGTAGTCGTATTATGTCTCTAATCTAGAAGCGTAATAGAACCTTTTATTTAAATAAATTGGTTCTATATTTATATGCGAAATTAATAAATGAAAATGAAAAAAATTGTAGACTTACTTGAAAAAAAACCATAACGAACCTGGTTATAGTTGTTCTTGCAATAAACTGGATTGCACTTTGATAAGAACTGTATTAAGTATCATGTCAATCGGATAAACAATGCTCTCTTCGAACCTATTAATTAAGTATAAGTAATAAAATATTCATTTTATAAATTAGATTTTGCAGCGCGTGAAATTATTAACATTACATTAATACATAAATTTCGGTCTGTCAGTATTATAATATCGGTGGCCGAAAAAATTTCGAACCTCCAGCCCGACATTACCAATTACCGCGATTTCACGCCCTTATCAGCCTATAACGGTGGTGTAATGAGTTTTGAACAGTTTTTTGCGTCATGGAATTCAAAATCTTTGTAAACAGGCCGGATCTTAATCCGAAGATACAAAGATCTAAAGATAAGACAAAGATGCGATGAACCTGTTTATCAGGCACAGTTTCTCCTTTGTTTTTTTGGTCGAGCTTATCCTTAAATATTCCGTGAACAATTCTTCAAGGGCAGTGATTTATGATTGTATTTTGAAGGTGATTCGTTGTCGGTGTTATTTTTACATACGAGGATGTCCGAAGGCTTGTTGGATAGGTAAAGAGAGAGTTTCATTATTAATAATAATCCGCATTTTAATAAACAAAAACTTCGCGTATGATGAGGTTAATGTTTTGTCGTAATACGCAGCTTGTTATTAAGAATGATAACCGGTAATAATGTCGTAAATTGTGATTTCGTGAGCTCCGATCGCTCGATCATCGTCTTCTCTTCTCAGTCGTGTCCAGTTTCAATTGATTAAAATGGCAAGCTGTCAATATGAAGCTAATTTGTGCCCTTGAGTACAACACGATTCGACCACTTAAGTTATAATTTTGTATTCGCATTTACAGTTTGTTAATTGACGAATGTTAATCGCGGCTCGTAAATGTTTATAGGTCGTATATCAAGATGGATGTTAAATACGAAAACTTTCAAGAGCGTTTGACCAAGTCCATTTTCATCATTTGCATGGCCATCTTTCTTCATCATCTTTAATACACATAAGCGTATTTAAAAAAAAACAAGCACTAGACATCTTTGTATAATTACGATAGTTTCTAAGTACCTAGTGTTGTGTGTTCATGTGTGGATGTAACGGCGCGTGACGTCCACCTGTCGTGTGCGCGACGCGTGCCGCAACTGCCAACCGCCAGCGAGCGCGCACGCTCAACCGTGGCCAGCACTTGCACTTGCTGCCACGGTGACCACGGCCACCGACCGTGGAGACGCGCACCTGACGCTTCCGCGATGTCGCATATCGTGAAGTTACTATGACACCCCGAGCCAAATAAACATTTCAGGATCGCGTTTGATGTGTCAATGCCTTATTGACCTATAAGACCTGACCTGATGTTGTTAAATTTTGCTTTAGATATGCGTTTTATTAATCAAAATTATAAAAATCACAATTGAAGTTACTTAGTAATTTTAAATGTGGACACAGAAAAGTCCATATTTATGCTAATATCAAATGGGAGATACAATAATAAGGAAACATATAACTCATATTTATCACAGTCTTTACGGTGAAAACTATAATATCATCATCTAAAGTGACTTTATCAAAAAATGTGTCTAGTATATACGTTTGGTAGGCTATCTTCTGAGCCCCCACGGGTAGGCATAAGCACCTAATTCTTCCGTGAAACAGTAATGCGTTTAGGTTTCAAAAGCGGGGCAGCCTTTATACTGTAAAACTGAGACTCTGAACTCACATTACAAGGTGGATGCTGACTATTATATTGTTAAAGGCTATGGGTGCTAATAACTAATGAACACCAAGAGGGCCGTGAGTTAGACGACCCACCAAGCAAAAAAAATTGTCTTTTAAAATTATCGAGTGATAAACAATCTATAGGACAACCCATTTCAGAAATGTAATTAATTATAAATGAAAACCATAATAGGTCTACTAACATCTCATCGCATTTTTAATAACACCACCTGTATGTAACATACCTAATATCATGTTCGATCTATTTTTGTAAATAACAACATATAGTATCTATGATAAAATCATGCGGGTTTTCGTTTCATTGTCCTTCTGTCACACCTGTTTCTAGATACGAAAAAAATAATTTTATAAAGCTTGTTTCTATTTTAACCCTTCGTAACTTGTTGGTATATATCAAAGTAAACTATAATTATACAAAATTACCCCACGTTTCTCAACTTATATCTCAACTTGGGTGGTACATTTACGTTGTAGATGTCTATGGGCTCCAGTAATCACTTAACATTAGGTAGGCTGTGAGATCGTCCAACCATCCATGCAATTAAAAAAAAAACATTATTAGCTAGATAACGGTATTTGTTGATTCAAAAGTATAATTTCAATACAGTTCATAATATAACGTGTTTAAAGAGTTCTACTCCAGTAATTTGTTTCAGATCCACCAAGCTAGGCAATAAAAAAAAGTTTAGGAGTTAGCAAAAACATTTCAAAAATCTAATCTACTAATATATTTTTTTATATCTTTAGGTACTGTTATCAGTATCTGTGTGTATTTTACAAGATATGCCTTTGGATTTAATGATTTTATTTTACAGCAAACATGATTGCTTTAATCATATTAATTAAAATTATAATGAATATTGATCAGGCTGCCATTTATTTTAGTATACCATATTGACTCAGTTATTGTGCTTTGGAGGCTGAATACATTATAATACTAGCGAGCCGTCGGATTCTCAGATATTATGCTAAAAGTATTACATTATGAATTTGTTACCAACAATATTTATTCGTAGACTTTATATAAATATCTTAAGTGTCGAATTTCGTGCGTGAAAACTGTGACCATTCAATGTAGATTTTCAATACCTTATTAATTATCTCATGAGGAAATAAAAAAGCACCCATAGAAAAGCACACTTTTAGAATGGGACTCAATAATATATTAATTTAAAAAAATTGCCGAGTTTATGAAGTTTCAAGAAGGAACCATACAACTACATACATATGAGTGAATTTCGCATTGAACAGATCCGACTTTATGGTATTTATTTCGATATATTTTTAAACCGGATTCACGTATCTTTAGATTTTATTTTAGATTATATAAAATATATTATTTACTTTAGATTATATTTTGTGTGCACACGATCGAATTGATGGTCAAAAATACTAAGGATAATATCGACACACTGGGTGGCCAGCGAACAAACAACTAGATCGCCTACGCCTTCTTCATTCAAGCAAAGGTTATCAGTGACCAGGCACTAAGCAGGGGTTACGCAATTCACATTTTAGTTTGAGTTCGTTACACGTATGACATTTAACGCGAAATCTTATATCATTATTGTTCTAGTAAAACAATTTTGTTTGTTTTTTTATAGTAACTTCGTAATCTAACATTCCCGAATTACGTATATTCGTTTAATAATAAGTATTTTTTAAATTTACATCCCTTTGGGTTCTCGCTCATAGTTCGTATTCTCTTATATTCACGCAATTTTTAATAGCTGTAAATAATAAGAGTATAGCCGCTATAGCTTCTCTCTTTGTCTTTAGATCCAATAACCTTTGCATTAGACGCCTTTAGGTCTAGAATTACGAGTAGGGACCCCGGGTACTGTACTCGTAGAACTCAGCAAAGAGTTCGACGTGTAATCTAACTTAAGCCTCAGGTCGCTGGATCTTCTCAGCGGGTTGCGATTCCGATCCGGTCGTAGATTCATTCATTAAACAGCTGCCCTAGAGTTGCAAATCTTACTCCTCTTGGCTGAGCCCATCCCTGAGCTCGCCCAGCTGTCTTAGTGAAACTGGAGATGCCTCTGGACCACCAGTAATCCATTCACAAAAATATATATATTTGTCTCTAGAACTGAATCTAGCTGCAACAGGAAGTAGCTGGTGTGGATGGTGATGCTCACATGAGTGGACTCACACTACGCGCTTTTGTCAATAATTTGGTAAGTTTATTAATTTTATTTGTCATTTTGTTACATGACGCGATTCTTTCATCGTGGAAATCGTTCGTGAAAGCATGAATAACAACTAAGGCATATTTCCAAAAAAATTAAATTTGGAACAGTTGTGTTTTGAATAATAATGTAACGGCACGCGTTGGTCGTGTGTCGGTGCCCGGTCGCTATGCTCCAGCGGTCTGCACCCTCTGCCCCCATAGTCATGGCATTACCACTATTTACAACACACCCGATCTTCCATCTAAACGTCATGTGCACCGACAGTTGGACTTAGAAATGCTGATAACTCTATCTAGTTCATCACTAACACGCTTCTGTAATTAACAACATTATGACTCGGTTGGTAGAAAACCACGCAACACTGCCCTTTTTTTCCTCTACCTAACCTGGTAGCTTTTAGTGGATAGGCCAGCGTAACCGAGCAGGTAGATGATCGCAGAACCTACCACTGAACACTGCTCACTCAACTATAGCCGTAGCGTTCGAGAATGGTTATCATTAACTTATTTATACTTCATGTAAAATTCACATTGGCGGACCTAATACCTAAGGGTTTCCCTACCAGTGAAGCAAATGTAGTGCAGAGGAAATAATGGCAGGTGTAATAAAATTTTAATTAAATTAACATAAATTATTAACAAAATAAATATTGATAGCTTTTCATTGTTGTTTTAGCTTGCTACATAAAGTGCGGTCTGCTTCAAATAATTTTGTACGTGAATTCTAAGCTAGATCTAAATAGCGTTACTAGGTCCAAGTAATTAACTTATTTTACTTGTAACCTTCCTGTTTTGTACTAAATTGGTGAGCAAACTAACGACTCTAGTGTTCGGTGGTAATCAGAGGCTCTATATATTAGACCGTGAATATTGTCCCTCATGTCTCACATGAGGTTGCTGTCCCAATTTGATAGCTTAACTGCTATACTAGTTTCAAAATGCATGATTAAGTACTTCGCGTCACAAATAGGTAGAATAGTGGTAACTACTCATGCGAGGCCACCATATCCCCAGGAGTTTGTTGGATTTACCCTATTCCTCATTTTAATAAATAAATAATGACTGTATCATTACTGTTGGCATAAGCCCATCAAAACCTAGATAAGATCTTACAATGATACATTCAAATTACAATGATATATTTATAATTAATTCACGCCGAGTTAATGATTTTGGTTGATGAGCAATCTTTTGGGACTTCTGTTACGTTTTTTGTTAGCATAAAATTAATTGCTCACGACAATAAAATCCTAAAGACGACATTTACACCAAAATAAAGTTGTTGAAACGGCATCGCTTGCCTTGTACCGCTGCGGGCTGTGACACTTCACGACAGAATTTGGAATACGTCCGTGCGTGCGCTTTGTGTAAAAATCCTTAAAAGCAGAATAATGGAGCATTGTGCTCTAAAAGTAGTCGTAGCAGTGATATAAAATGGTTCGGGAGGCTGGCGAGCGTCGCGGGGGCGGCGCGGCGGCGGCAAGACGCACCGTTGCCGCATTTTATTTATAATTACGGACGTCGACCCGAGACCCGGACCTGTCGCGATTTCACCTGCTATTATTACAATTTTATTCATTGTTATTGCATTTGTTACGTAGCTTGTTACAGATTTTAATGTCCAAAGTTTTTAACGAATGACTCTTAATGATGAGGATATGAGTTTGTGTGCGCCGATTTCTCCTTGTAAACATGCACATGTAACAATCGCATCATATAGCGAGCGGTGCTGATTTAATTGATATGATTAAACATTTAATGCGCCTACTCTCCAAATATACAATGTGAAATGAAAGTAAATGAGAATTCGCCATTAATGTTTAACTTTCATATAATAAATGTTCATTTTCATCCCGTTCATATTGATGATCCTTTTATTCGAAATTAATATTCTTGAGAAATTTATTTTAAAGCTGACACACATGAGCAAGTGCTTTCTACATATTATTAAAAAGCGCATCATTAATATTGTGTTACGTCATTGAAAGGATGTACGTGAAACTGACTTTTGTTAATGAGCAACATGCCTCTGTATTTTATTGAAATTTAGAGCTATAATAAAGTCAGTTATATATGAAAAAAGAAGCAAATATATTAAAGAGTTTTAGTATGTGATGAACGGTGAGTGAGATGGCGGCGTCATGGCAAGGAGGTCGGAGGTGAGCGCCGACCGCGCGTGCCTCCTACGCGCGGTCCCGTTACACTCTGCCGGATAATTTTTATGCAGACACAGAACATTATTGTATAAACGCCCGCGCCCTCTAGTTTTATACCGAGAAACAGAACCGAGAACAAAAGGCCGATTCGATACGTCTCAAGTAACTGTCTCGATGTCATATAAAAGAAATACAACTTTTATCTGAAGACATATTTTATTGTGATTGCAATTAAGTTGCATCACTTGTACGGGCTCATGTTGAACGTCGTAAAATGTTATATGATGGACAGTTTAATCGAGAGCTAACCAATTATTTTTGCATTAAAATATTCTTTGAATTCTCCTGTATGCTCGTTGATTGATTATTAAAAAAGTAAAGTATAATAAATTTGTAAAGTATAGATGGTATGAATATTATTGTAAAACAACTTTCTTAAAACGGTTTTCAAATGCATTATGGGGTGAAACAACAGACTAACAGATGCAGTGAGTGCATGGTTTTTACCTGGTAAACAAGATCACAATGCTTTTAATAGAGTGCACAAGATGCAGTGAGTGCATGGTTTTTACCTGGTAAACAAGATCACAATGCTTTTAATATGCAGCATTACGGTACGCAGTGCGAGATGACAGAACGTAATTAACATCGAATGCTAATGTCTGCAAACTGCGAGTGCATGTCCACAAGTTCTGTGCTCAAATATGTTTTTATCGTATAAGTTGGAATACTAAAGATATGAGTCACGAGATATACCCACGCCAATTCTTAATATTCAGGTATTTCAAAAGACGAAAGTCAATAAATTCTTGTTCAAAAATATACTTCCGGTATTTTTACCGATTCATTTTATTACATAATTTATAGTGAATGGTTAATCAAAAATATTTAATGTAACAAATTTATTTAACTAAATCGACACTTGCAGAGTTCTAGTACGTTCTTTTTAAATCCTTTTTAGATGATTCTTGGGACCGAACTGTAAATCTATATCCACTACTCTAACTATAAATAATAATTTTATTAAAATTATAAAACGAGTCACTTCTATTCATTTACAGTTTCAATTCTTCGTTCATTGCTTTTTATTACCTGTAAACCCGTTGATGTCTTTTCTATGAACACTTGAAATGAAAACTTTTGATAGATTTTCACTTGAACTGCACGTGGTTTCAATAACAAACATGCCATAGAATTTTTTAGCGTATTACGCCTTTGACTAATTAAAATCATCGATCCTTATCGTTTATACATATGTATGTTTGTTCATTTCACATAAAAAATATCAGATATGATATTATATTTTACAAAATAATATGTATTTGAAAGAATTAAACTTTATGTTTTATCTTAATAAAACAATAAAAACATATTTCTACATAACCTAGGGCGATCAATATTAAGTAACCTCTCATTTGCGCGTATACAACACGATTTTGTGATTTATTTTTTTATCTTATTAAACACAAAAATATAGGTAGGTACTTGAAACTGCAAATTTACCCCAGAATATGTTTATTAATTCCCATCACAATATAGCAGTTCGGTTCACAGATATCAAAACATGTTATGTCACTAATTTATTACTTAATTTTACAAACAAGATATCAGGTGCCGAAAATTTTACGAAACATCCAACTTTCATTTTAGATTAACTTCAGCTTTCGCTCGAATGAAAATGTTAAGTCAAATGAGCAACATGAAATTATTATGAGATTAAGAAACGTCGAAACTAAATTTAAAGTTACGCAGTCGTCGAACAAAAGCTTAAGGTAATAAAGTATCAGAATCCATTTACGCAAAACAACAGACCATTCGCTACCAGTGAGTAATCTCTTCGGTGTTGAAGCGCGCGGAGACGCCCACGCTACGGGACTCGAGTGCGCCAGACTCCGTGTTACCAGGATATTTAAACAAAACTCTTTCCCGATATTCTTGAATTTACTCTACCTTATAAATAACATTGACCTAGTTTTGTTTAGGCAGATGAAATTTAATTTCAGTTTTTCTTTTATTTGAATGTTACTTTTTATTCAACACAATTAACTAATTAATTTAGTATTTTTTCTCGGCCCACATGCAGAAAATTATCGTGATGTTCGCCGAATAAGTCGACGGTACAGATTATGGAAAACTTACCAACGCTACGTCTTCTCGTTTGTGGTCACCACTTGGAGAACCTTTTGGTCCCAGCATTTGTCTACGGGCAATGTACTCTATCTGCTACCACTTTAACCATACAATTCTTCGAGCTACATTGTTTTGGTTCTACTGCGAATCACCTCATTCTTGATTCGTGTCACACAGAAACTACGAGCGTAGCTGTTTCTCTTGCTCTTTGTATTACTAGCACGTTAATATTTTGTATATTAGTATTTCAAGTGAATTGCATAATCTTCAGGATTATAGATTACTGAATATTAAATTTTGGTAAGTATATTTATCACAAATTTTAGACGCACCGTGACAGCGCTCGCGTATCTCTTACAATTAAGCTCAACTTTTTTTATATATTTTTCGGATCGTTTTAATAATAGAGCTAGTAAGCGCTTATAGCCTTAAACTTCATATTTGATGTACATTTTATTTCGTTGTTCGGACAGAATTCGTAGATATATTCATAAATATCCAATATTTTACAATTTTTCAAATACAGTAATTGCACTACAAACTCGCTAGAAAAATGAAAATTTTATCATATATGTGTGCTATGTGTGAAAGTCGAACGTCGAGAGCTGGTATCCCACCCCATACTTCACCAGCGTACTCACGGTGTTATTGGCACAGGATCGCGCGATTTATCGCTGCTAGTCGCGTCGCGCATTGACGTTGCCTTCAAAATGCAAGTTTCTAACTAAAGTCCACATTTCCTTACATTATGATCGTAAATCTAAAACATATTCATACGAATGAGCAATTTTGTGGCAGAATGAATAATAATCTATGAAATAAAAAAAATCAAATGAATTTTCAACCCTATTGTTGAGATTTAAAATCGTTATCTTACATTTAGCATTAATCTTTATTGCAGTTCATTAAACTTAAATTACAATAGCAAATTACTAATAAAAACGTCACAGTATAATTGCCCGGCCATAAATTACTATTAACAAGTTGTAGAATTATCGATAGACCTTGTTATAGGATAGTTTTGCTGTATATGTATCGTGTATTCTAAATGAGCATTAGCCATGTCACCGAGTCAATAAATACTTCGATCTATGCATGTCGTACAATTATATCGCATGCTTGCTTTTAGTCAGATTTGAGATTGTCTACAATGTGCTTATGAATTTGTTTATTTATTTTTATTTTTCGTACACAATGTCTCATAAATTTATGTACAAGCGAATTAACTCTTTTCTTGCCTTTGTCTTAGTAGTAATTATAGATAAATATAATGATCGATACATGTTCTATGATAATTTAGAAGGACTTAATCTTTAGAAGGACTATTTATTTTGGAGGTAGTTGTTAGTAATCTCTAGCTATCAATTAATTAATCAACATATATTATATGGAGTAGATCACAAAAAATTTTTTTGTTGTTGGATCAATTTAAGTGTAAAAAATATTAAATTAAATTTCAAGTTTTTCACTCATTGAGGGGAGTAACACGAATGTATACATTGCTCTTTAAAAAACAACTTTTAAAATATAATTATTATGACAGTTTCATGATAATTTTTTCTGCTACTAACTACGTATCCGACTCAGGCGATGAGGACCAAAGTCAACCTCGTCCAAAATATGTCTTGTCGGATTCCCCAGATCCACTCTCGTGCTTTTAGACTCTTTAAGCACTTGTCACGGTCCTCGTCGAACTCGTTGACGGTAACGAAGAGTTCGACTTAGTAACAAAATATTCAACTGTCGATGAATAACATCTTAATAGTACATGATTAAGAAAAATATTCGCAACAGTGGATATAATAACCTAATTAACCTAACTAACCTAATAAACCTAATGATAATAACAAACATGTGATCGAGCCATAAAAGTAGTTTTAATCATGTCTACGATTCACGAAAACCAAAGATGTAACATAACTACTAATTCAGAATATTGTTACAAATTTAAATATTACTACTTATTAAATTAAGATTAAGTAATTTTATGAATAGTAATTATTAACGATCAAATACTTTTCTATTACTATATGCTATATAGTATAATTCTATTACTATATTATTAGTTTCAATTTTACTTCGATAATTTTGCAAAAAGAAACATTTGTAAAAAAAGGTTGTTTAATGAAACATGTAGCGATTCAAAACTGAAATTTAAATTTAATACTAAATTTATGAGGAGGGTATACAATGTCACACCGTCATATCAAGCGTGAGTTAGGTAATTTATTGAAAGGTGCACATTGAAATCACGTTTATTTGTGCGCACGCGCCGACGCGCCGAGTTACAAATCATGCTTATCGGAGCGACTCGGCTCGCCGCCGCAGCTTATATATATCGTATCTAGACAAATCTAGATACTTACCTACGACATGGCCTCTTCTCTGTTAGTGTCATGATGTATTCAGTTTTAGCATGATCTCCGTGAGTATACCCAGAATAACCCCTCGAAACCACTGGAAGAGTTGGCAAAAAAACAATAGCGTGCTCACAGTAGTCGTAGTTGAAAGCCCTTACAAATTGGTTCTGCTCATTAACCAAGTACATTATGGTTCTTTTATTGTTATCTATCGGAAATCTCTGTAGTACATTAATAATGTTTCTAGTTTAAAAGAAATAAATAATTAAATATTACAATACAAAGCTCTTCTCAAACGAGGTCACATTGATGTCGAAACCAGTTTGTGTTATCTCAGAAACGATCACTTATAAGTAATAGAAAAGTTCAAAGTTCTATTAGACTATTAGGTGTGAGCTCTAATTGGTATCGCATATTGGAGATCAATATCGGCTAAGATAATCACGATGCAAATAGAAACAGAATTAATTAATGAGAATGCATTGGATTGGCCGCAACGCGGGGTCGAAGCGCACGCGCCTCGATGAGTACCACGCGACGCCGGACGGCAACCAATCGTGGCAGCTCGCACACGCACTCGAA
>KZ212281.1:23705-44876 GCA_002197625.1 Bombyx huttoni
ATTGGAAATCCGAAATTAATCAGCTAGTTATTACATTTTAACCATATATTTATTTTATTATTTGTGAAAAAAAGGCTTCTGTTGATTTAGCTACGAATTTGAATGAGAATCACAAAATACAGTATGGTAAAATTAGCCAGAAATTAGTCGAACTCTTTTTATTTTATTTCAGTCTAATTTATAATATAATTCCATTTTGGTATAAATGATTAGAACGATGCGTGTTTAAAAATATTTTTAGGTTGGATATTGATCGTGAAATTTATTTGGAAATAATCGTGCTCATGACCCAACTGTATAATCAATCAAAAAGTCGCAGGTTTGGTAATTTACAGTTTGTTGAAATTCTAATGTTGTGACATGCGTGGTTACGAATACTCACGACTGACAACCTGTTACCTATTATTAGTTTTGTTGACTCGTGCTCATGACCCAACTGTATAATCAATCAAAAAGTCGCAGGTTTGGTAATTTACAGTTTGTTGTAATTCTAATGTTGTGACACGCGTGGTTACGAATACTCACGACTGACAACCTGTTACCTATTATTAGTTTTGTTGATGGCATTACAAAACTCTGCATATAACCGCGTCAGTAAATTTAAAGTTATCATAAGCAATATTAGAATACATTAAAAATTTTCAAGATTTAGTTTGAGTAATTGGACGCTCTTCCACCGAGCGGTGTAATGGCTCGCAAAACCTTCGGTTCAAACGTTGTTGTTCAGCATCTATATTGAAGATTTATAGAAATTACAGCTGACTCAATACAAATTTTTATCGGATGTCTTGTGCTCAGTGATAGTTGCGACTACAATCTTCTTTAATTTTATTCTATAGACATTATATTTGGAAAAAAATCTGTTTAGGATATCCATCAATTATGCGCATTCGGAATTAAACCATTTTAACAGCACAATTATTGTGCAATGTAGGTTATTTCAATTTCAAACTTGGCGCAGATAATGAAACTCTCTAGTATACCTACGACTACTGAAGCTGACTATTCGAATTGTCAAATTAGTAAAACACCAGATAAAAACGTAAAAATTGATTTTTATTTAGGTCCAAAAATCTTCACATCCGAGTCAGACTCTCAACAATCTACTAGGATCCTCAGCTGCTTCGGTTACATTGCCCGCCGAGAGTCGTACAACTTGGACAAAGTGCTTGTGACGGACAGATTAGAAAGAAAGAGACCCCGCGGCCGATCGCTTAGCCGCTGGTAGGACCAAATAACCTGAGGATCGAACGAGGTGGAAACAGATCACGAGACAGGCAACGGTCAAGTTTCAGGGACACACCTTCAATAATGAAAAAAGCGACGCAGAAGGAGCTTAAAAAACTATAATTAAAAACTACTATTGTTATATGCTTAGAGTTTGAAACACTTTTTTCCGTTTTGCTGTAAATCTGTATGTTACAATATATTCTTTGGTTAGTCTTCTACTGCCCCTTAAATTATTGTATTTTCATAACCGATAAAATTTTAGAAAATTCTGATCACTGATTTTCTGATCACTGGTGAAGGGTAAAAAAATTTTGATATTAGTTTTGTAATTTATTTGTAGATAAAAAGATTAGTTACGTTAACATTAAAATCTAGGGAAACGAAAATGGCTCTTTTCCCACAGCTTTTTTGTCTACAATATTACCGTTATTCGATTTTTTTTTCTTTTCTTAGTTATGTTTCGGTATTTATAGTTGAACGTTGTGAAGGGGAGAAGACCTGGGGTCGGGGGCAGCTGCATCCAATGCGCCTGAGCAGCCCCAACAAGTAGATCGTTCAGTGTAGGATTAACAGATCTGTATATGACGGGTAACGGTTCCGGTATTTTTTGTCTGTGCTAGCTACAACTTAGATAAATTCACTCTGAAACTTCGCCGTCCAACCTGTAATGAATTACCCTACAAAAAAATGACGTATATGAGAAATGCTAAACAGTATGTATATTTCAGATTTAGTATTTCATTCGAATTTTGTGGGTCGTAGATCTTTTAAAAGTCGTTAAAAATAATGATTAAATTTACGATTTATTGACTGTCGGAACTGATTGTCCGAATGAAAACGGCAAAGTATTCGAAAATTTAAAATAATATAATGATAATAACAGACGCAAGATTGAACTGTAAAAGTGGTTTTAATTAGGTTACAGTTCGTTATGAAAGTGTACACTATCAAAGGCGTACTGAAAGCCTAGCTGATGGGTACATCATCATCCTGTTTGTTTCTGCCATGAGTCAGTCATCTAAGGCTGTTAGGACGGTAGTAGACCATTATACAATATAATTGAGACATCGACCTCATGTCTCAAATTGGATGGCTTTTTATAGTAGTCAAGAAGTATAGATGTGTTCTTTATGTTTGGTGCGTAAAGAATACAAATTTATCTTAACTTAAACGTCGAACGATATAGATTCGCGTTTTAACAGAAGCATTTAATCAAAAGAAATTTGTTTGCAGAAATAACTTCTCCTTAAAGCGTAAAGCGTGTACCTAAACGAACTACAATTAAAACGAATAAACAGTTATTACTTAAAGCAAACGGTGGGCACGCCCGTTCCGGGACACCTTTTCATTTAATCAAAACTTGTTTGCACACCCAGCAAACAGTGTTTTGTTCGCGGAGGGCGACCGATCCGCTCTAGAGGAACACTGCATACTTGCACCCGAACACCACCGGTTTATTTGCGTCGCCATCTTTTGATAGGTCTTTTTATGTGTATTGAAGTTTTTTAAAAGCGCAGTGAGGGTGCGCGTGCGTTGCGACAACTGCCGAGATTGCGGGCTCGCACCTGGCCCACGCACGCACTACTTTTACCCCGAGACATCTGATCCTACCATACTCTCTTCAGCTTATTAAATATGTGCATATTAATATAACTATTATACTCACGCGTACAATCACTTTGTATTGTAATGAAATGTAACACACTAAAACGGTGTTGAATTATTAATTAACATTGAAGTTGCTCAATTCTGTGCGCTCAATATCTAATGATGAATTGAATCAAAATGATCTAATTATAATATATAATTGGTTTTAACATGAAATACGTGTAATTTTAATTGACACTGCATTCAATACATTAGATTTTAAGGATCCGTTCACAAATAAAATGTACTTTTTAGAATTGACGCTTATATGTAGCGTTGACCAGTCAAAACTTCTAAGCTTTTGGTACTATTGGTGTAACGTATGATGTTTTGTTTCACGCTTACTTTAAAGTGATATAACTAATTTTTGTATTATTAATTAGATGCATCAGTGATAACTGTTTACATGTTCCAGAAACCAAATAACTTAAGTCGGTAGCTTGTTGTCGATCGTCGATACATTAGCGTCTGAAACCAGTTTAGCTGTTAAATAAGAATATACTTCAACAAATATGTACAGTGGCTTATATATCAATGTTCTTAAAGAGCACATTGCGTTTTAGACGTGTACTCCGCGGTCCTTGTGTAAAACTGATACGTGACCAGGCTCCGACCTCCCAGCGTGACTCGGTCATTCGATACATCCATACAATACGATTGTCCACACACTTATCTCCGTTTAGTTGACCTACAACGATTACCGCAATATCTACAACAGAAAGCGACACGTAACAGATTACACAAAAGAAAGTCCATGTCTTAATTTCGAATCATTTATGTTGACACAGCTACATGAAAAAGAAAATGAGATGTGGCTTATTCACAGCTCCATTATTTCAGTGGTAATATTATGTACGTGAGCTGGGTTGCGGATTACACTACACGATGAAGCTTGTTTAATAATAATAATGTACTTATCGTTCAAAACTTAGCTACGTTCAATATGAACACTTTGTATTGGTTTTTATTTATACAGACACTACTTTTTACTCGCAGTTTCACACGCGCTCCTTTGTAAATCAAATAATCTATGGGAACTTTCAACAATCTCTAGAATTTTTTTTCTCGTTTTCATCCTATATTATTTTTTATACCTCCAGAAGAACATACTTGTATCTAAAATTTCGTGTTGATCGGTCTCGTAGTTAAGTCGGTTGCTCTTTATTATGCATATACCTATTACCCGTACATTCGTATGTGTTAGTCTCTGAGTCCCGTAACCTAGTTTGGGGCTAAATTATCTATCCCCGGCTTCGTCATTTCTTTATCTATTTAGTTCGCTAAAATGAATAAGTAGTTTATTAAATAAATAACAATCCAAGACAACATATACCTACGTCATAATCCGGTATACTGAAATTTTTTGTCCTGGGCCTTTAATTGTAATCTCGTGGTACAGTAAACAGTGCTTGAAAATTTCAATGTAACGTTTATTTCAATGTTCAAATGTAGTTCTATTTAGTGGCAGTTACTGATTGTTATCAAACGAACATATAATACAGAGTAGATATGAGCGGAGGCCGGTGCGGCAAGCTGACATTGTCAGTAGTAAACTAGTACCTAAGTCGCTGGCGTCGGTCGAGATCAGCTTTGTGTATGCAAGCGGGTACGCGGAAACAATGCCCGGGCCACATTCGTGCATCGCGACCGCCGCCGGGTCGTGTTCGATGTTTTCGCTCATAAAGTGTCATTATGGGTAACAGTACCTCATTGTTATTTTCGGCCATGCCAGTATCCCTATTTTCTCCGGCCGTGTAAAGACCCAGCGCGTCACGGCAATCTTTAACCGAAAGGGTTACGACCGAGTGTTGCGAAACGTTTACGGGCCATCGTCTCCACCGAAATCTCGTTCGATTTAATGGTCCTCGAATTTTAAGTACCAAAGAAAGGTAAATCACTTTGACGTGTCTTGAACTTAAATTCGTAATTTGACGTGCACCAAGAATTTTAGTCTCGCGGTATAGCACCTAAGGCGGTTTCTTTACAAGTTCCTTTGTTGATTTCATTGTTGCAGACGAGCTTACGGGCTATATGGTGCTAGATGCATCTCGAAGTGTATTGATATCTTTTTTTACCTACCAAAGCTGATAGCCTTGAGAGGCTATATCAGCGTAACCTTGGTGTATGTGAGCTCACGGGGCTCAAACCTGAGGGCGTTGTTAACACTACCCTAGTAGGGGAGTGCTTCGTAGAATCTACCACCGGATCGGAAACGCGATCCACTCACAAGATCCGGCGAGAAACTCAGTGGGCTGTGTCTATGGGTTAGGTTTCGCGAGGATGGTGACCGGTGCTTGAGGAAAAGCATCGTTAATGGATCGGGAGGATCCATAATGACGTGTTTTGGGGGATGTCGACTGTTTACCATTCGGTCTACAGGATCGGGTATGTAATTTCCAGCGGCCACAACATGAGGATTATCACGTCTTGATAGCACGAGTTTCAGATGTCTTATCGTTGGCCGTTGCTGGCTGTTCTAAACTTCAACCGCAGAAATAATATTGTTGGTGGTGCCATTGTAATATTGTGGATAACACAATATCCCCCATATGCAGCAATGATGCAAATTAATAAATTGAAGTTTTAATAAGAAATAATAAGAAGAAGATAAATTGCGTGTGTTGTATTCTATTGATATATGCATTATGAGGTGTACGTATTTATCCGGAAGAAATCCTATCCTTGATCGCAATCCTAGTGCCTATCCTGAATATGAATATCCTGAATATGAACTACGGTCTCATCACTTGGTTTATTATGTACACAATAAGAAAGGCGCTGTAAAGGGCAATTTTTTGACCAAAACTAATTAAGAGTAGTTAACCTTTAAGTTTTTGGTTTCAATTTGAAATAAACAGTATCTGTACTGACGTACAATCAACTCACCATATGTTTGCCTATGTACTAACTATTACCAGTACAATAATAAACAATACATGTTGAACGTCGATCATGGCCATCTAATAACTTAAGTACTTTCCTAATTTTTTAATTTAAACTAATACTCTTATTTAAGATAAAGCCTCCTAAGAATAATCCAATATTCACAATATCTTCATATTCTCAGAATATTGAGTTACATAACATTATTATTTGCCATTGACCTCTATAAAATTGCTGTCTCGCAAAATGTCTTACGCAATCTTTGTATTCCGGAAGACGTTTATTCGATACTAAAAATTTTCTATCACATATTTAATGATGTATTTACTTACTACAGCTTGTAAGACAAATAAACTCGCTTGGGCAGATATCGTCATTTTGACATTTTTAGATTTTTACCTCATACCTCAATATGTATTGATGGCATTCAAATTGATGAAGATTGGGGATTGTGGTAACTTTCATAGTATCTTACTTTGGAACAAATGTAAATATTTGTAAATAAGTGTGACACATTACATAGAATAGGTTTGCAAAATAAGGGTAATAGGTACATTAAATAGAATAGGTATTTATTGGACGTGCGTGAATGTAAACTTTACTCTGACACTGATTTGGGCATACTTGTTATAGACACACAATAATTAATTACTTGACTCCTCGGGAACAATAGAAAGTAACGTGCAACCTACTTTCTTTTCACTTCCTACGTGCGTATTATACACCCCGAGACGGCTTACAATACAGTTTAGAAGCGAATTATAAAACAGACGATGTTAATATTGGCTTTGTGATTAAGGTTCATTGTTTGTGATTCGTAAAACAATGATTATTAAAAATCATTATGAAGATGTCAGCCACTGATCGAAGCCATAATACAAAACTATAAGATCACGCTCGATCAAGCAAATAGGTATAATGGCCTTAATGATTATCGATACAATGGAGATGGTACGGGCGCGCCGCGGCTCCATGCGACTCCGGCGTACGCGCTTACAGATTGCCACTTGACTGGAACCTGATGCGCTTGAATTGACTCTTCTCTTATGACATTAATATCCGCACTTTGTTACCACAGTCATAAAAGGGAATAGGTAAACGATTTCATTGTCCATTTGGTGGTAAGCAATTACGGGATCCCGTAAAAGCAGCTTGAGTTGTCACCCTGCTTACATCGGCATAGCGGGTTCCACAACCTTGAAGACTAGTGGATCGGACGGGCTTACAACTCGAGCGAGTTAGATTTGAAACAGTGTTAGGATATTAGTATAGCTACGAATGAATGCTCCACAACTAATCTAATAGTAGCTAAATAAACAACGTAATGAAATAAAACAGAAAAATATAATACAATACAGTTATCATCGAGTTATTTGTATCTAAATTATTTTTGATAAATGATAAAAAACACTATATATATAGCTTACTATAATATAAATAGACATTGTCAACAGTTGCAAATATGCTTCAAAAGATTCGACAGGATGAGGACTGGATATGTAGATTTAAGAAAGTGCAGGGGCGGCACGTGTGAATGCGACAACTAAACGGAAACGGAAACGACAATTGCATTCAGTTTAAATAATGTAGCAGAGTCATTAAAGTGACGTATTAATAATAATATTAACATAACAATTACGTATACCTTTTATTGATAAAATATATTATTACGAACATATCTTCACGTTCACATGAACATGTACCTACAGCACGTAATTGCTTTTTGTTTTGAATAAAATATCGGTGAGCTAATGATTCACATGTGGAATCAGCGCATTATCATTTTCAAACAATAATTATTGTTATCGTTTTTAATCGAACAAAAGTTGTAACTAAGGAGATAGTTTTCGCTTTGTAATTATTTAATTATGAATATAATATTTTTTCAGTTTCATGAATAAATTTTTCGTTTATTGGCAATTACCCGTAATGCTTCATTTACGCCAAACCTATGAATTGTATTTGTTTGTTGGAAGTAATCACGTCCCATATTAATCGTACTATGAAAAAATCCTTCGGTGAAATGTCCATAAACGCTGTACAAAGTTTCAACTCAAATAAACCGCGTTAGAAAGTATAGATCACGAACTTGCGTACAAAGCCTCAAATAAATAATCATAAAAATTTTTGACTATTGACTATATCATTAGAAGAACATTTGATGAATAAAATTTCAATTCATTTTTCTTTTGGTATATGTCTAATGACATTATATTAGACATTATGAAATAGTTACGGTTCGCGGTTTCGCACGCCTTTTATTTGTAATTATAAAATAAAAAAGAAGTATTTTTAAGAGTATATCGTTAACTTGAAAATAATAGCGTTTGCAACATGATTTAGAAACAGAATGTTTTGTTATTCAATTACTGCGGGATGAACTAGCCATTGTAACAAATAAACTTCCGTATTAATCATGTTGCAATTCACATATACCTAACTGCAACGTCACTAAAGTAGTAACATCAGCGTTCTAAGTAAGCTAATATCATTATCTTGAAAACTAGTGAAACACGCCCGCCGTGTATCAACCAAAATGATATTAACAGCCAACAGATTCAATTAATAACACGTATTAATCAAAAGAGTCGTTCGGGAACAGGTTGTTCGGGTGAGGCAGAGTTGAATGGAGGTGTAATCAGGGCTATTGAGAACGGGTCGTCACCTGCGCGACTAGTCTTCATTGTGAAGAATGGAACTGGTGAATAGCCGCGGGACCCGTTCGCGATGCCAGACTCAAGCGACTTTTTTATTAGTGTAAGAGGGCCGACGAGCTTGGGATAGCCTGATGTTACACAGGAACCAGGGTCCAATGTTCAGATCCTTGAACCGTTGCGGCGTCGCTCGACTTGAATCATAAGGTTAAGTTACTCTTCAAAGAGAAACTCTAAATCCATCGTCGCAGAAATAGGTGAGTTTGATTTTATTTTACGATGTTATTTTTTTTATTTATTTATTCCGTAGATGGGTGGACGAGCTCACAGCCCACCTGATGATAAGTGGTTACTGGAGCCCATAGATATCTACAACGTCAATGCGCCACCCACTAGTTGTAAGGTCTCAGTATCGTTACAACTGCTGCCCCGCCCTTCAAACCGAAATGCATTACTGCTTCACAGTAGATATAGGCAGGGTGGTGGCACCTACCCGTGGGGACTCACAAGAGGTCCTACCACCAGTAAAATTAATTTATATTTAAATGGAAAAGTATATAAGTCGTTCCGAAACACGTTTTTGACATTTATTTCAAAAACGATTTCTGTCTTGGGATTCAAACCTTGGCACATTAGAAAAACTCGATACGAGTACATTCGTCTCCTTCGCTAACAAGGCAGACAAGCTTCACTTCAACTCATTACTTAAAGCTACTACCTACTACCTACTACTACATACGGCTTAACTTAACCTTAGGGAACTAATAATAGTTTTCTATTTATATCGAATTCAGACTTCGCGAATACCCATTCGATCGAATTTAGCCAGCGCTGCTTTTGGATCAGAGTTCAAATAATGATAATAATAATTTATAAAGCCAAATTATGTATATTCGATTCACAATCTAAACTTTTTAATAAAATATATTAATTTTAAATGTCTATTTTACAATTTGATGTTGGTAGAACTTGACAATGAGTATGTAAAAATATCTATCGATCATTTTTGTTTACGAAGTTCTTAATTTTCGTCTAAATATCTTGTTCTATATAACTGCTTATATAATATAACTCCTACTTCTATATACTTGCTAAGAACGTACATGTACATTATCGGCCAACGAATAAAAGTTTTATCCAGTAGTTAATACTGCAGTTCAATAAGAACGGAAGTAAATCCCCTGACCGGAAACACTTGTTTGTACTTGCAGGTACGTTCCTATTGAAGCCACAGTACATCTAACAAGACGTAGCTACCTCGGGGCCCTTCATCGAACACGTGTACTCACAACGGCGCATTAATCGACACAATGAAATCTGGATTTTATTGCGTCGTTGAACAGAGAAGTAAAGAGTATCTACTGCTATGTTTTATTTTTTTATTTTTTGTACTGTTGCATTGTTGTACTGTTCACTTAGTACTAAGTGACTACCAGAGTTCACAATTGCCACTATCAACCCCGATATATGAAATCAAAATCTTGACTGAAGGTTTACGCCAGGAACAGGCTGGGTAGCTACTTGCGCAGCGTCAATCCGCCCCACCACCATTAAGAGTGTAGTACGTATAACTAAAGCTAAAATATTTTTAACATATTTCAAATGAAAAGAAAGCTAAGCGCTCATTAATCGTGGGGACGGCGGGATGGATGTAATATGCTCTCCGTAAATCCTGTCCCGCCGTATCAATAACTCCGACTAGGCTTCGGTCAGATCTGGGGTAGGACGCCGGCTGTGAGCGGCAGGAGTTTTTAGTGAGGTTCAACTCCTACATACCCCCCCCCCCCATCAGGCGGGTGGGGCTCCGGCGATTTACTCCTGTAGAAAAAGCTTTTATTAATCGTAGCGCGTGATTTTCAGTCGTTTTTTGATTCGGAGGTCTAAGTATATTAAAAATATTAAGAAAATCTAACAATTTCACGATTATAGCTTATTATTATAGATCATCATCATAAATCATTAACAGTCGCCCCGTGCTGGACAAAGGTCTCTCCCAATCCACACCACTGAGCGCGGTCTACGGCTCTCCACATCAACTTCTTATTATTATAGAAAAAAAAAATTGTTTAGGTGGTTTGATGAGCTCACCTCATTGGCCCACCTGGTGTTAAGTGATTACCGGAGCCTACAGCGTAAATGTCACCACCCACTTTGAGATATGATTTCTAATGTCTCAGTTTCAACAGTACCACGACTACCCCACCCTTCAATTCGAAGCGCTTTAGTGCTTCACGGCAGAAATAAGCAGGATGGTAGTACCTACTCGTGCGGACTCACGAGATGTTTTCCACCAGTAGGTTGCTTACCCTTCGTTTACCCGACTGTGCAATAAAAGAAATAAAAAAGTTAAAAATAAAGTTCCGGTCCGAAAATAAATGTCTATTAACCTCAATTAAATTTAATCAGAAAAGTGGGGGCTTTTTTCTGTAATATTAACAACTATACGAAATATTATTATACTAATTTAATTAGGAACACCCTAAACCATAACGATAAGAAAAATATGGGAATATTTCTCTTTTTTTGTATACCCTCTATTATTTTTATTGTTATTCCAGGCAGATGAGCATTTAACCCGTCTAACGGATAGGCCAATGTCTCTTATGCACGCCAGCAATACCAGGAGTACAATAAAGCTTCTGACTGCAAAATTTACTGTTGTTTTGTAGTTATCGTCATCTTTACTTTAATACATTTCTTTTTAATTAGTTTCGAAAATATCAATATATTTTATCTGAACCTTTTAACCCACAGACACTACTGAACATAGGCTTCTCCTAACCTTGCCATAACGATCGGTCCTGTGCTGCCTGCATCCAGCAAAATGTCAACTACAAAACATAACAACAAATCTGATACATAAATGTATCAAAATATTGAGATATCAATGATTATAGCTGAATTTCAATTAATTGGCCAACGCTAATTGTTTAAAAAACTGATAAGTAGTTCAATGATTACATTTAACTGTTGCAAGCTGGGCCTCTTAAGTTATGGGCACTAGAGACAACTTACCTAAGTAAAGCAAAATGAGTGTGGCAATAATCTATCACAAAAATACAGAATGTGATTGGGAATCAAACTTCGACCCCACGACTACAATAATACGGCCAATGAGGTCATCTACCAACGAGGCGGTCAAAATAAGGATGTAATCTATAAAAATGACACAAAGTAACTGTATAAAATTCTTGTTTGATCTGTAAATGTAAGACACATAAATCAACAAGAACTAGTTCATATAATAGTGGTATAGTGCAGCACTGGTTCGATAATTAATCAAACAATAGACATTCCGTGAAATAGTGTGTCAGCAAGATGTTCGATAAGGGTCCGGTAGCAGTCGATTCTGTCGGTGGCATTAGCGTACTACCAGTGACTCACGGACAACTAGCATTACTTGTTTGTAATTGGACTCAATTTCGACCACGATTTTGTTACAATTAAATTAGACGGATAGGAAATATGTTGAACTACTCGTGTTTTTATTAGCCAACGTTGTCAGGGAACAACCAGTGTAAGCATGCTTGCTTGATGCTCATCAGCTAACAGCTAAGTTATTAGAAACTAGTTATCCGCCCTTGCTTCGCTTCGGGAATTATAACTTATTATTTGATTATGAAAATAAGACGGTAGATTTTTTTCTTACTTACCGTTATGTTTTGGGTAATTCACACTAAATCTTTATAAATTAAAGCCTAACGCGGTAAAAAGTAGCCTATGTTCATCAGGGATCATGGCAGCTTGAATATATATATTTTTTTTCGAATCGATCACGTAGTTTCGGAGCCTATTCAATACAAACAAACAAACCTTTCCTCTTTAGGATATGAGTGTAGTCATTGTATGTCATTGAATTCCAAAGGTTTCGTTAAGCTAGAACACCCTTAAGAGTTCATTTAATGCAATATTAAAGAAAACTTAATGAATCCAGTACCTACTTGCAAATATTGCACTGTCTATGTTATTACTATTCGATACGTACGTCAATTGTAACATACAACGATAGTATGTATATAATCCCGGACAATCCATTTGTTTCTTTATTGATACACAATATTCAAAGTTATTTATAATTTCATCTCTTGGAGCGGTTCGTGGGCGCTACTCGTATTGGAGCCGGATGCCGCCACCCTTTGGAGGACATGCCTTCACAAAGGCATTTAGTCTATTTAAAGACATCCTGCTTGGTGCGGGGGCCCGACTCCGTACTCGCACGTGCGTCAAGTGTCCTGTGCCCGCCGACCTGTCAATTACTGTCACCCTCACCTATCTGGCGCTGCTTACATCTGTCTGCACTGATAAACTCACCCAGTCCATCATTCTCCGCGTCGCCCATACCGCGTAATAGTTCTTGTCGCGTACCTCTTAAACGAGATGCCTTTCCACTGAATGTATCGGTTATTGTTTCTGTTTTGAATGAACGACAATGATCACATTTGAACAGACCCGTATCTCATTTGAGACATCTAAAAATGTTTTAATAATACCAATTGAATTTCCTTGTCGTAAACAAAGCATAGATTAATTAAAACCATAACTCTGGGATACGAAACAAACTAAAGACGAATCTAGAACATTATCGTGATTCATATTTCACAAAAGCATTATAACAAATCATGTTACCGGCGTATCACCATTGCGGATAAGGTAACCGTTGATGCTTGAGGAAATTGAGAAGGTACCCTGTTCTGCTCCATCAAACAACGCATTGCTCAACGACAACTAAATTTATCGAAGAAGCATATCTGACAATATAATGTAGTTGGAACAATACTGAGCGATTATAAAGTGCATTGAAGCAGAGATTATGGCGTACGCATGAAACAAGCAAGGCGCGGCGACCGGCCGACCGAGGAGGCTAATGGCTTGAAGCCACTTGCTGGATCCGGACGAGCACACCACCTTAATATTCGATCTGTCCATAGTTTATTGATAGAAACCATAAGATACAAATCTGAAATTTATCTTTGAGCATCTTGATTAATTCGTATCTTACTTAAGGTAATCAGGATATCAAACATCGAATATGCATCTCTATCAATTTTCACTCTAGTAACATTAAAACGAAACCATATCCAAAAGTAAGTAAATATTAATTTGTGACAGATAACCATATCCAAAAGTAAGTAAATATTAATTTGTGACCCGAAATATTTAATTATAGAAAAAAGTTTTTTTTCAATGAAGCAACAATAACAACAATGTTGCTTGGTTTTATGGCTATCGCTTTTGAGGTCGAGTGCGACAATAAAGGCACAAGTCATAAAGTAGACGAGCATCATGTTACAATACGATCAATGATAATAAGTATTTATTACGAAACAAACAAACTAGATGGATGAACAACAAACTAGATGGAAACAACTTTTCTCTATAATACTTCAATGTTTTATAATTTAATTTAGTCTTTGACAATTATAATAGAGACTAGCTATTATTTACCGATTAAATAAGACGATTTTGCAAATATAATACAACGCTAAATATTAAATAGACGAGTTCATTGGCCTAAATTTCTAACCACCATTCGTATTAAAAGGTAACTAACTCCAAATAGTTCACATGTTGGTTTTTTTTATCGCTTGTTTAACAATCCTTCACCTGCGCCGTCGCTTCCCGTACGCAGTGAGTGCTTCAGCCGTCCTCCCTTATATCCATATATCCCGTAGCGACATTCTACGTCGCCCTGGTGACAACCCTCTACGTTTCCGAGAACATTGAACCCGCCACAGCTTGTTCCCCCTCACGAAATACAAAAATATCGGAACCACATGTTCTTGACCTTCCTCGTGCATTATCTAAGCATTCTGAGTTAAGCGAAAGTATTTATGTGACATAATAAATAAAATAAAATTCTGAACGAAAACGGTAGCCTCTTAAGAGTGTCGTTTGTCGGCATAGTAATTGAAACGTAACATATAATTATCCACTTGACAAACACATATTCGTTTTAAATTTAATGATAGATAACTTAATTAGACAGTGGAATAAAAACGCTAAATATTTCATTCGTACTCTTTATAAATCACAATAAAAAACTATCAATTAACAAGTAATTTAAAGTATTGTTAAAAATAGGACTTACGATAACGTACGTTTTAACAATTAATCACCATTAAATGCTTAAAGATTGAAACCACCATATCCAACTGTTTGATCAGGCTTACAGAGATGTTCTCGAAAACGAGGCCTTGTCATTGATTATGAAACGAAACGATTAAAAACCATTGTCTGAGAGCAGAACTGACATTGTTCCGGCATTCGTTACGTAAGTTAATCAATCGAGTTCTAATATCGCACAAGCCATCTTATTTTCTAATCGAGTCACTTGCATAATTGGACCGATTTGCACAGTGGCCACATCGAGAGCAGTCAGCCAGGTCTCCGTGGTTGAACTACTTTGTCGAAAAGGTATTGCACAATTATAATCGATCCCCGACTGATGAATCAGTGGAATCAATATCTCGTCGTCAACGTTACCGCATCATTTATTCAAATTATGTATACGCTTAATTTCGTCTGTTTTTGTTTTCGGGTCTGGTTCAGTTTTGTTTATTTACGTGCCTATTATGAGTTGTCGAAAAGGTATTGCACAATTATAATCGATCCCCGACTGATGATTCAGTGGAATCAATATCTCGTCGTCAACGTTACCGCATCATTTATTCAAATTATGTATACGCTTAATTTGGTCTGTTTTTGTTTTCGGGTCTGGTTCAGTTTTGTTTATTTACGTGCCTATTATGAACGTATTAAAATATATAGACTAATGTTTTTATTACAAACTTACTGCATATTTCAAATGAAACTCTGCCATGCAGAGTAAAAAGAGACCAAGCTAGATATGACAATATATACTTACAAAAAAAAAACTTTATATAACAGCACTTAAAAAGAGTTTGAAGTCGTTTATTTCATTTAAATATTATACTGACACTAAAATATACCTTTATTTTAATAAAATGCATAGAGGATTTATTGTAGTAACAAAATAAAAATTACACCAGACATTAAACTAGCGGCAATGGTGCTTGGGATGTAGTCTTGTAGTACAAGCAATCCCCGGGAGCCGCGCGATCGTTATTATTTCTCATGATTTAATTGTACCACACAGACGGCGACTCAGTGAATGGCTTGTTCTATCTGACTGCAAAATTTCTTGGCTCTTAGTGACTACAAGTGTACGCAAACCTATACTATTTGCATGTCACATTCAATCACTCACCGTGGCTACAGCCGCTCGATCGTGGAGCGCCATTAAGGATAATTAGATCAGTATCTCGAGTCAATTAATCTTTTGTGCTTTAGATTGTAAATTTTTGTGTTGGTACTGTATATAATGAGATTTCGACCTTGGAATTACCATAGAAGCTAAACCTATAAAACTCTGATTTTATACAGGACTTAGTAGTTCACACGAGTACGTATGACTACAGGGCCTATTTCTGCCGCTTAGAGATCATACAAACATGTGCTCCGGTTTGAAAGGTAGAGACAGCTGTTTTGCGGTACTGATACATCAACCTCATGCTACTGATGACATTATCATTGAGACGTCTATAGTCTCCAAAAACTGCTTAACACTAAGTAGTTTAGTGTCTTCGCAGTTAGATGCAAAAAAAAAGGTAGCTCCTCGTTTTGTAGCTAAATTCATATTTAATATTAAGCTTTATTGCCAAATAAGGATATATTTTATTTCTGTACTCATTTTTACGCTCGTACATAAATTCCATAATTAAAACGTTAATTGTGTACTCGAGAGGGTATTACATTGCCTGTCAAATACGGTGTAAAAATCACTACTTTCAACATGAAATGCTACCGAAGAGATCACGGTGGTCATCTAGTTGAGAAAACAGTTTTATAAGAAAACCAACGCATCGGTCGTCGTACTGGCTCTGGGTAGGTAACTTATTAGGGTAGGTTCGCAGATTGCGTGAATGCGTTCAGTTCACGGTCGCGTTGCCTTTGTCGGAGGAGCCGCGCTGGGTGGGCCGCTCTATCGCGCGAGCATGCTCCACATTGCACGCCGCCACCGCGCCGCAGGTACCGGAGTCATACTGCACCACACACCACGATCATAAGCACGCAGACAATACATTTGCACAATGGGACTCGCTTTCATAATTATATTTACTCAAGGATTATTTTATCGGCGTAAACGGGTTGTTTGTTAGGCTAATTGCCGAAACCGATAGACACCACAAAGTGAAATATACCGTACACCTTATGACATGGGGTCGAAGTTCTCATTATAATAGAACGGTCATTATATCGTGTGCATAGCTGATTTATACCACAAATAGGTGGATAGGAACAGGACTGTAGTACCTGTGCGGACTCAAGAAATACTTATCAATAAGCACGGATATTTACAAAAAACTTAACTCTAGCTGTACACGGTATTGTTTTTTATTTAAATCATTCCTACAGATTGACAGATTGATCCCAATTCTTGAGTAAAAAAGATACGTATTTGAGGAAAATTTTACTTCCGGCCTTACTGGGCCAGGGATACTTCAAAGTCAGAGTCAGCTACAGAGTTAGTATATCATTTTTGCGAATTACAGAGACAATTGTAGTATTAAGCCAAAAGTTTGATATCTTCTTACGATAAAGTCAAGATTATCAAAACATAAACGGAAATACCTTCTTTAAACAGGTATTTGATTATTCATGAATCATCACTCTCGTGTTATTAGACTAACTCAGCGACACTAATAAAATAATTCTGAATTATGCTATCTCAGATACATGGCGTTTTGTCTCGGAAATAAACAACTTAGACAAAGATAACTTCAGCTGTCTCTATAACCAACCGGTACTATGAGTCAGCCGTGATTGTTTAATTCAGTGCTTCTAACGTGTCGACTCGTGGCGCATGCGCCCAGTCACAACAAGTTTAATTCATAAACCTATCTGGTACGAACCTCGGTTACATCACTCGAAACCAATGATTAACGTTCACCGCTTAGATTATTTAGCAATTTCATTTTATTAAATTGTAACTTTATTCAAATTTTATACTGTCTCGTACGTAATTAATGTAAGGTTGAGAATAAAACACAATGACATTATTCAAAGCATTATATATAAAGAAACAAACACGCTTCACCTAAACTAGTAGATAATCGCGGGGGCATGCATATACCTGTTGCGTTGTGTTCTCCTTTCATGGAATATTCTTCTTATTATAGAGAGCACACGACACAATGCGGGTTTATCTGAACGCATTATGAGGAGCATCTCCGCGCTTAGATCGCGCGATAATACTCGTCGTCGTCAAGTCACAAAAGTGTATTCTGAAGCGCACCGGCTCACGAAACGCGAAGTCGAGCCGGCGCGGGTGGCAGCGACCGATGTAAGCTGATCCCAGCTACGTTGACCTTTGTGCGTTACGGGTAACCGCCGTCGATCGTCTTTGTGTCGCGACTCGCTTGTCAGAAGAAGGAACTTGGTTGTCTCTCTCAAAAAGAAAGTGGCCAGCCTTATCGTTGCAGACATTGTTCTGCCACGGCTATACTCAGTATAGTACTGCTGTCTATCGAACGATATTTTTTTATTTAACATTTGAATAGGTTTTATTGTGCGAGTTGCTTTCATATCTGAATGGTGAGCAGGTGTATCCGATGATTTGTATAGCCCGTTGATATTTGATTGAGTGATGTTGAAAGGCAGTTTTCAGTTAATTTCATTAGTATAAAACAGTACATAGATTACTATTGCCACACAATTTGCTTTTGCAAGGATGTACCACGATGAATGAGATATCAAATGCTTGGAGTTTTTGTACATAGATATTGCCTGTTCCAGATAAAGCTAAATAGTATAAGGATCTTAACATGTTAATTCTTGAAAAGTATTAGACTATCTAAATATACATATATTAGCGGCTACCTTGAAACATAAGATCGAAATACCCCGATGATGGTAAGCATCGTTCGTAGTTGTCAGCAATGTTAGAGCAAAGTCAAGCTGTCTACTGCTAAAATGTTATTTTCATTAATTAAAAATAAAGCAGATAACTTTCAAAAGCACATGACATTGGATTAATATTTTTATTTATAAATTCATGAGTTAAATACATTTCACAAATTACAAGGAATCGCTAGATTATTTCCAACGTACGATATTCTGTTTAGGAACTTAGAGGGGCATTGTGAAATAATAAAACCATAAAACCAAATTATGATCATGGTCACCGGCTTCAGAAAAAAAGCGATGGATAAGTGAGATGTGTCATCGCGTTTTATCACTGATTGTTAGAGGGACACGTTGTCAAATGCAAGGGACCTTTTGTATCGGCGTGAGATCGTCCTCCCAATTCCGTGGACTCGCATTCGAATAGAGACTTATTAACTTCATTCAGAGGCTAGCCGGTAAAGGCTTTACTTCTATTCAATACACACAAATAATACACGAATCTGAACTGATATAACCTTGTTATGTAAATGAGACTTGGAAATGCTTTCGTTGTCCTATTGAGGGAGTTCAATTTAAGCTATTAGTTCAAATCATAGTATAAATATTGATGTACATAAAAATATGTATGTTTATGTGCGTGCGGTGTTACGTACTCTAGTTTTAGCACTATTATCCTTTATTCATCAGCGTGTAAGTACTTTCATATATGCATACAGATAAGTTTCGTATACTTTCCAATTTCGTTCGCAAATCAGTTGCTTTTGAGTTGTTAGATCTCCTTTGGAGGCGCTCGAGCAGCTGTTAGCAAATCCTAACCCTCCTGGCTAAGCTTTTGCTCGCCCATCTGTCCTAATGAAGCTGGAAAGGCCTTCAGGCCACCAGTAATACTTCAATCATAAAAAAAACTCTCCAATTCCGTACTTTAACCCACAAAATATCTTATCATCGATCATTACGCAAATCTTTACAACTTGTGTCATCAATTTGTAGTACATTGAAAGGAAAATCCAGCTATCAACTTTGTTTTCAATATACATTTTTGTTGCTTAATTAATGGAGTAGGGAGACGTTTGGCTCTGCCCCTAATATTACTGAAGTCCTTGGGCGACGGCAACCATTCACTATTAGACGGGTCGAACGCTTGGTTTAGGTAAAAGAGTAGTAAAATAATTCAACACAAAAAAACAAATTCCGTAGTGCACTAATACAATCTTAGGAAGACAAATGAGAATAAATGAGCAACTACCTGTGAATATAAATGTTGAATGTTGAATGTCTTTTGAGATATAAATAAATCGTAACATATTACATATATGTAATTAGATTAAAATCCATACAAGTCAATTATTTCAGTTCTAATATAGGAAATTAGATTATATCTAAATAACATAAAGCGCAGATGACGCCTTTAACCACCGGCTACTCTAAACAGATGCGTCAATATAGTTCATGTCACAGCGGCCTTCCCACTAGCAATTAAACGCGTCTGTGCGAGGAATAGGTCAGCTGGCGTATTTTTTTCACCTATGTGGATCAGTTGGCCACGTTTATTCGTCTGCTGACCCATATGTCTCTCGAACGTAACGTATTTTATCTTAGCAAAATTTATACATATCTCGCGGCTATAAATCTACGTGTTAACGCTAAAGACTCAATTCCTACGTTGGATTTCAGATCCAAGAGTAGGACAACCGTTATATTGAGGATTGACCTCACGTCTCAAGGGTGGCTCTGAAATCCACTTGATGAGCCGTGATTGTTGTCACCAATGTAATAAGAAGAAAGCTCCCAGCGTCGGAGCTACAATAGGCCCATCGCAGCCGATTGACTTCACTTCCTGCTCCAGTGGCACATCCTTCGCAGCTTCATCATACCGCTACCGTTACCGCAGCTCATATCCACATCACCTGAATGATTATGATATTTTTGTGACGCCTTATACGTTAAGATGTGCTAAAATTATATCTAGTTTTTTATATATTGCATAGATCGGTGGACTGGCTCACCTGCCACCCAATCCATTTGTTGTTAAGTGGTCACCGGAGCCCATAAACATTTTCAACGTAAATGCCGCCACCCACCTTGAGATATGAGTTCAATGGTCTTAGTATTGTTACAACGGCTACACCACCATCCAGACCGAAACGCATTACTGTTTCACGGCAGAAATAATCAGGGTGATGATTCCTACCCGTGTGGACTCACAAGAGGTCCAACCATCAGTAAATACCCACTACAATCTTCTTCTTCTTTTCTCACCTTATCCCAATAGATGAGGTCGGTCACAGCCTGGACTCACAAGAGGTCCAACCACCAGTAAGTACCCATTACAATCTTCTTCTTCTTTTCTCACCTTATCCCAATAGATGAGGTCGGTCACAGCGAATCTTTCTTTTCCAGTCTCTTCTATCAGCCGTCCTCTCAACACTCACTCCTCTCTCTCTCTCTCTGATATCGTCATTCACACACTCCATCCATGACTTCTTCAGTCCACCTCGGTACTTATTACAATATTTAACCAGAAAGTCAGTGTCAAATACATACTTCCAGCTTCTGCTATACCAAATTAGGATTTTTTTGCTGAGGTTTGCCTTAAATTTTATCACTCATTACATTACTTAGCTAATTCCTCTATTTAAGTATTGTATTCCGGTATAATTTATGAACCAGAGTAACCGTTATGAATGTATAACACACTTTAAAACTATTAATTGTTTTTTTACCTCAAGATTCATTATTTAACACACACAATGGAAATTATTTACACTTTTATACCTTCTCGAAATTTCGATTGCGTTCCAAGAATGCTCGTGGAAAACATTTTTAAAAG
>KZ212311.1:0-11567 GCA_002197625.1 Bombyx huttoni
TTTGCTCGTCCATCTGTCCTGGTGAAACTGGAAAGGCCTTTGGGCCACCAGTACTAATTCAAATATAAAAAAAAAAACCCAGTTAATTTTATAATTATTATTAGCTATTATTAAATGACAGAATGCCACCATAAAGCATAAAAATATTATAAACAACATATCTGTATTCCTGTATCTGCTCTACGGTATTAATTGGAGCCTAGAAAATTATTATCTTATCCCTTTCCATGGAAGTTGAAAAGGGTTGCTAAGGAATTCATTAGAGAATGTACAGCGGCACTTACTATGTTTTACATTCAGGATATAGTCACATTTACTGATTTTAAAGCACGTGTGATTGAAAGATCATGATAAAGATTGAATACACAAAAGTGGGTCAGGTTTGCCTATTTCTGTACCAAAGAAAACATGTTGATCTGAAGGGTTCTGAAGTGTTGAAACTGTTTATTTTGAACTAACTACAGCTACATCAATTTTTCTATTGGAAATAGAAAAAAATTCAATGGAATTGGTGAAACAGTAATGTGTTGTGGTTTGAAAGGTAGGGCAGCCAGTGTTACTATACTGAGACCTTAGAATTTATCTCAAGGTCTCTGGTGCATTTATGTTGTAGATGTCTATGGGTTCTAGTAACCACCCAACTCCAGGCGGGCTGTGAGCTCATTCCATTCATCTAAGCAATACAAAAAATTGTGGCATATAATATTGCTAGTCTTTGCTTTACCAGTGTCGGACAGATGAGGATGACTCACAAAAGCGTAAAAAAAATGAAAAATTATTTTACACTCATACTCAATGCAAGTATTAGTGTATAGGAAAATGTTTTATTTTAAATTAAATGAATTGATTAATAAAAATAGATTAAACATGCCTATTTTTGAGGTTTATTAAATTCATTATGAATCAGATATTAATTTCATAATGAATTTAATAAAAATATACACAGTTAAAATGATATATATGCCTTTTATAGGTTAACCATTAGTAAAAAAAAATTACGGTACGGTTACCGGTGTTCCTAAGCCTGCTCCTAGTGTTAGAGCTGAAGGCTTCTTATGCTGAAGTCATTGGATCTGGTGAATCCGTAAGGGCGTGTCTAGGGCTTCGACGGTGACTGGCTCCTGCGTGTTTGGGATTCGGAGAGTAGTCAGCGTCGGCAACGACAAGAAGTTTATCATGACGCATAGTCTTATCAAAGTACCGATCCGACGCTGACTTCATGTATTTCCGGATTGATTCGAGGCCAAGTCCTCGTGTAGGTTAACATTTCCCACGAACCACGATGCTCCAACGGTTAACCTGCAAAAGCGGGATTGTCTTTGGGGTGCGAGCCGTGTGAGCAAACACCACATAAAGTGCGTAGTGTTTGGTTTATCCCTGTACCGATATGAAGTGAATGTTAAGTATAAATTGTGTTAAAGATGGTGAATTCAGTACCAGCAAATGATTTGTGGAAAGCATTATTTTTTCTTTATTTGACGAAAAGTGGTGCAGAGTCGCTTCGAACGGTTGTTTGAGGTAAGGGGTAAGGGTAAGGATCCCTATAAGAAGCAACAAGCAAAATATGGTTTATAAAGTTCAGAAATAAAGATTTTGAAGTGATAAATGAATCCATCAAATAATATTTTATGAAGATGACATTTTGAGTTAGAAACAAATGGCAGAAATGTTGCACAACAAACCATTATGACCATTTAAAGGCTATGGGAAAGAACCAAAAGTTGGGAAAAAGGCGTCACATGAAATAGACGATGAAAAACTAAAAACCACCTTTGAAGTGATAAAAAATTAGTGTTGCATCGAAGTGTTACTGGTGATGAAAAAAAGATTTGTTTTCAAAATGTTAAATAGAAAAATGATGGGTTTTGGATCAGGGACGATTGTCATCTTCAGCTTCATGATAAAATTTTGGCGGGAAGACAATACTGTGTGTTTGGTGGGACCGAAGAGATATGCTGTAACACAAGCTCCTAAAATTAAAGTAACCGTTAATGTAGATAAAGAAGATATAAAATTATTTTCATGTATTATTTTTTTTTATTTCTTCCAAATGTTATATTTCTACTTGCAAAGTATCAAATTTGTCTAATAGTGGTGATGAAAAAACCTGTGAGTCTTTGAAATAACCCAGTGACACCATTGTGTGTGTTTACTGTCTAGTAATACAGGACGAACAGCAGTTACTCGATCTCTCGACTCGAGTTCAATGTGTTAATGAGAGGAAATATTTGTCAATATTTTTATCAAAATAAATAAATGCAGTTAATAGTAAAGAATGTTTCATTTGAGTAGTTGGATATTATGTGCTTAACACATGCCAGAAAAAACTACAAAAATATTTTTCCAAAATCTTTTAGCAATTTCTGTGAAATATCAGAAAGAAGCTCAGTTTAGTTAAAAAAATATTTGTGTGTTGTTTTACTTAATTTTACTAAGTGTCGGTATGTATCCCTTTTGCAGTCATTCGTGAAAAATGTGACAGCAAGAATGTCAGGCTTATTGCCTAGTACCATTACCAAATGGTTCAGTAGTCTGAGTACATCAAATGCTAATGGAGCAACACCAACAGCTGATGTCACAGACTCTTCAACTGAAGATGAATCACCAGAAAGTCCTGCCAGCACTCAGCCTCCAGCAAAACGTATGCGACTTAGTACTCCTGGACAATACAATCAATATGGTTCTACAGATGTATGATATTCTTTTTTAAATGTGAATTTGTCTTTACCTTACATTATTCATTTGTCATTTGTTATAAAAGAAGTATTTTTCAGGGTAATTCTATGCCAACTACTATTGAAGCCAATCCACAATGCTCCTCAACCTTTAGTATTATACAGTCAACATCTGGGCAAAATACATTTCGACAAAATACTAACTTTATGTCACAACAAACTTCTAGTACAATTCGTTCCATTGATGATTCTACTTTGGACCGAAAAGAGACAAGTTCTACCTCAGGATTTAAAATACAGCATACACATTCAAGAATTGGTCATTCTGTTGCTGTGAAGAGGAAATCTATATTTGAACCATCTGCCAGATATAGCGAGACAATGCAAGGTAATTGATTTTAATTTGCTTTGTATTTATATTCTAGGTCAAAGTGGAGGCAAAGGAGTCTCGTAAAAGTATTATGGATAAATATAACTAATGATTCAAACTCCAATATGAATCAATATTTATATACATTCTATATATCATAAATGCCTATGCTATAAATGTTCATAAATGCCTTGATAAATGATGGAACAACATCCTATAATAATTCTATATTAAATATAAAATTAGCATTGGCAAATTGGAATTGTGTCAATTCATTTTATCAGGTTTTTCCCATTTCAGGTAGATGCTTGTTCTTTCTTAAGCTATTACAAATATCTGATACCAATGTAAAAATGAACGACCACACTTTGTAAATGTAGATTACAGATTATTTATTCTATTTGTCGATATTCCTACCCCCAGAACATTTATCTGACTTTATTTTAATGTATTTTTAATTTTTTCACAAAATTTGTTAAATATTGAACTTGTCTTTCCTTTTATGACTCGTGATAAGTATTTTATAGTACAGTAATAAATATACTTTATTTTCAAGATGAACGATGTGATATAGGTATTTTCAGCTTATTTGTTCTAGATAAGTTCAGTTTTTCATTTGTTAGCTCTTTTTGACATTGATGATTCCACTAACGTTTTTGTTGTAAATTAGAAATTAGTATAGGGAACAGTTTTAATATTTTCTTCTTTTTCCAGGAAATTCTATGGAAACTGTCTATAAAGATAGGAGTCCATCATTCAAAGCTAGTCTCCTTGGTTCGCCATTTTACTCTGGACGTACTGTGTATGGGGGTGCTTCTTCATCCTATATGAATCAGCCCCACATTAAACATAGAAAAGTCGCTCATGTAAATGAATCTCCAGCTAAAGAGACAGTAACCATGAGTAATTCTGCAAGAAAAATAATGGACCTTCTGGAACAATATTCCTCTCCACTGGTGGAAGCGAAAAGAATTTCGCGATATCAGAAGTCACCTAGAAACGAGACTGTAAATAGTACCACAGATACAATCAAACCAGCTGGTGAGTGAAATAGTTGAGGCTATGGAGGGTGAAAATTCAAACTATTTGATTTGGGATTAATGCATAGTTACCAACTGGTTTTTAATCTTATAAAGCAGTATGGGTAGTTCATTCGAGTTTGTTGTATGGAGGGGAGCACCCATTGTATGATATAATTTAGATTTTGATGTCATGTTTCAAAATGGATAACGATGATAACAACTGATATTTTGTATTCATACACATGAATCAACCTATGACAATTTCACATAATTCAAGTTAGTTACCTTGTATTGGCGTTCATGTTCCTCTAACATTTTTTTAAGATAATGTATTGTTTTATACAGATACATTTCTTAGTATATTATTACTCTTTTGACAGCCTACCGAACTCAAGAACTGCACATTCCAAGTATAGCTTCAATTTTACGTATAAAACAGAAATCTCGCCTAATGGAGTCAACAAGTGCTGCAAGACAACTTATTGCCTCACATAGTAGTGCCGCACCAGAGTTTAGTCCCTATCCAACAACTACTACACAAAAGTTTGTATACTTAATTCAAATTGTTAAATTTTTAACAGAATAAAAATATATAAATGGATGAAATCTTAATATATTTCTATTTGCAGGGAATCAGCTATTAATGAACAAAATAGCAATTTGACAACAAAAGTAAAACCTCGATTAACAAGACCCAACAGAGGCGATAAGTTTGATGATGTTTTGACTCCAGTTCAACTGCCAACAGGAGTTTTACAAATTGATAAAAATAATATGCCTAAATTTACGTTAGGCAAACCATTCTCCTCAACGCCTAATTTAATGTCTACATCTACGCCTGTGGTACCAATGAAGAAAGTAGTTGTGGCGCAAAATACAAATGCTTTTTCCGGAACTACTACAACTTCATCTGCAACATTTCCAAGTAAACCTGATTTAGTAATAAGTAGCACAGAATTCAAATTTTCAAGTCCTGTAAAAGTAACTACAGAGAATTCATCACAAAGTGCCATACTACCCAAATTTACTTTCGGCAGTCCGGAACGCCAAGTAGATGAAGTTGTTGTCAGCAATAAGCAAAATGACTTTCCTGTTGTAGGTGCAACAATGGAATCATTTGTACAGAAAAATACTAACAGTTTCAAGGATTCACATTCAGCTGTGACTTCACAAGAGAATTTCGTACAGAAATCCACAAACAAGGACTCCACCTGGATAACCAAGGAAAATCCAATACAGAAAGTGAATGACAGTTTCAAAGCTTCGAAACCAGAGTGGAAATGTGCAGAATGTTGGGTACAAAATAAAGAAGATGTTGACAAGTGTGTTTGTTGTGGGGTCTCACGGCCGTCCAGTGTTGAAAAACATACCAAGTGTCCTTGCAAACTTGGTGACACACAAGCTCATATTGATAAATGTCAAACATGTGAGGGAGCTGAAGCAGATGTCTTGAGTATAAAAACTAACGAGATAATATCGAAATGTGATAATTGTTGGACTTTGAATAAAGCAAACACAGAAAAATGTATATGTTGTGGCAGTGCCCACTCTAACAAACAACCTGCACAAGTTGTATTTGAAGCAAATGAGACTAGAAAATGGAAATGCAATGACTGTTGGATTATGAATAAGGAAACTGCAGTTAAATGTGAATGCTGTGGCAATACCAACACTAATTGTACAATTTCTGAAGTGCCTCCTAAACAAAGTAATGCAAGTATTTCAGATGGTGATTGGAAATGTAATGACTGTTGGATTACAAATAAGAGCAGTATAGAAAAATGTGCTGCTTGTGGTGGATCGAAACCAGCCTTTAACGATAATAATTCATCACTTTTAAATGATTCAGCATCAATTATAAATCGTAATGATTTACTTGCCACTGTGAGTTTACAGAAAAATCTTACATGGGAATGCCAAAGTTGTTTGGTAAGGAACAATAATGAGAAAACATCATGCGTTTGCTGTGGAGCTGAACCATCTAATAATTCAGTTCCAGAGAAGAAGTCTTTTAATTTCGGGATTAACGCAAATACTTCATTTAAGTTTGGTATTAACCCTCTTGAACAACAAGCTAATCTAGTTAAGAAAACTGAGAAATCTAGTGCTACTTTAAAAGTAAATCCACAAGTTGCTGAAAGTAAGACATTTGAAAAAATTCCTATGTTTACATTTACTTTGCCTTCTAAGAAATCTGAAGATAAAATTAATGTCAAAGAAAATATTGAAGCCTCGAATGTGAAGTTTTTATTTGGAATCCCAAAAGCTTCCGCTGCACCAGAAGTAGGATCTGGAAATTCTCATGGAGAAAAAGAGAAAGCAAAAGAGACTACAACAGTAATTGTGAATACCTCAATGTTTGAGAATCCGAAATTGAGAAGTGACTTGTTAAAGCCAAGTGATAATAAACACATGGTTGTAGCTACACTTCCAACAATATCTGTAAATGAGAATAAAAATACAATTGCTAATACTGCAGACACACAATCTGCAGAAAAATGTGAAAAAGCACCATTGAATAATACTTTCTCATTTTCGTCAGGCAGTAAAAATGACGTAAATAACATGTTTAACAGTCCATCAACTACGGCTACTACTTCAGTTTCTTTTAGTTTACCAGTACCAAGAACAGAAAAATCACCACTAGTAAATAACATGTTCAACACCCCATCTACCACGGCTACTACTTCAGTACCTTTTAGTTTACCAGTACAAAAAACAGAAAAATCACTACTGCCTTTGTTATTTCAACAAAATGAATTTAACACTACATTATTCAAAACTGATAATAATACTACTTTATTCAAGAAGACTGATACCGAAAAATCAGCATTTCAAAACTCTATTGCTTCTACTCTATTCCAGAGTCCCACACCAAGTTCTACATTATTCCTAAAACCAGAAAATAGCACATCTTCTATTATGTTTCCGGCAACTGATGTTTCTGTAGCTTCCACTGTATCATTATTTCAAAATAGTGACAATACAGTAACTACAGCATCCCAACCTATTACAACGAATTCCATTTTTGGTTTTAATGCTAATTCTTTTAAACCAGCTTCAACTGCTTTAGAAAAACCCAAACTCAGCTTTACTTTGGCAAAAATTGATAAATTCAACTTCGAAAATAATGTTTCTTCTATTGGAAACAAGAAAGATTCCATAATTGGCTTTACTTTACCAACAAGTACTGTAATTTCTACTGCCAATAGTTTAACTGGAAATGCATTAAACAGTGGCAGCAATATGCCAAGTCTTAATAATAGCAACACAATTGGAAATACTGTTATGCCTGTCAGCAATTCTATAGACAGCAATGTACTTAAACCTGAAGGGTCGAGTGGTGCACTGGCAGGAAATACATTGGGAGGTGGAAATGGATTACCTGCTAGTAATGCAGTTTCAAGCGGATTCTTTGGACAAACACCTCAAAATGAAAATTCGTGGAAATCAAACAACACTTCAAATTTGTTTGCAGCAACTACAACCACTAATCCTTTGCAAAAACCAGCTGCATTTAGTTTTGGTACGCAATCCTCATCATCATCATTGCCATTTAATAATAGCAATACGAGTGCAGTATTTGGCAGCAGTTCACAGTCAACACAGAATATGTTCGGAATTACAACACAACAGAATCCTGCTAGTCAACCAAATATCTTTCCTAGCCCAATACAGAACCAAAACGCACCCATTATTTTCAATAACCTTGTGCCTCCGAGCAATACCGTGGGACTATTTGGAACAGCAAATGTCGGCTCCACACCGACTTTTGGGAATCAGAACCAATCATCTATGCCATCTTTAACAACGGCAATGACACCAACTTTTAATTTCGGCACTTCACAAGTTCGGGGAGTTTTCGGATTTGGACAGGTAATAACAACTCTAAAATATACATTGATAAAAAAAGCAAAATTAACTTGCGATGCTTGTTAAAAAAAAGCGACACAATATAGAATAACTTATTAAAAAGTAAAAAGGTACTGCTTGCTTTAAAACTTCTAGCAGCAATGTTTTGTAGCCTACATGTATATTTCCCTACCTATTCCTAAGGGTATCGTAAAAAACTTTAGAGATTTTCTTCACCCATGCAGTCTTCAGCATTATTCTTTGAATATTATACCGGATAGCTACAACCAGATTTTTTAAACCTGTGAATTTCCAACTGTTTTGTTTATAAATATATTAGACAGAGATGTGACTCTCATGTCTCTTTAGTCAACTACATTTTTGTAATTTTTATCTGTTTAAAATGAGTATATATATATAGAGTATATATAATTCACACACCGACCTGCAACTTTTTTTATTACAGCAACAACAGCCGCCTCTACCTCTGCAACAGCCGCAACTTCCGCAACAACAACAGCAGCCGCAGCGAAAACAACAACAACAACAACAGCAGCAGCAGCAGCAGCGTCAACAACAACCTCAACAACAACAGCAGCAACAACCACAACAGGGTCAAACTAGTGTGTATAATTTTGGGAGCATGTCGGGTACCACGCCGCAGGTCCAATTTAAGATGGGTACTGCACCGACTCCCAACACTACTGTACGTCGAGTTAGAAAGGCTATTCGTCGAAATCCGCAACGATGAGGAATGCTTGCGATCCTTGGTAAGGATCGCAATATGGACTCTGAAATGACTACCCCTAGTAAGTGTCCTAAAATAAATTTTTGCAAACCAGTAAGGGTGCACAAGAAATAAAATAAACTATAACTTTTATGGTTCTCTTTATTTGTAAACACCGAGTACATATACAATAAATTTTATTTGACCACACCAAATTATTACACAGAATAGGATAGTGTTTTAAAATTAAATTTTGACCCTGAAATGACCCTGACACAGTGTATCCAGATACTTTGGAATCTCTAAATTGTCGGATGCTATGACATGTTCTTCTTTGAAGGAAGCTTAAAAAGTACTTAGTAACAGGAATTTCTGGGCGGAGTCCCTGGCATTATTGTTAGTAAAAGTTTACCATTTAATATGAGGTGTAGGTTCATCTGCCTTTGTAGTTGTTTTAATCAGTAAACAGGACAGCCCATATAGTGACGATAAGCCAAGACAGATTAGACTCAAAATGACAGTGCTGACGATAAAACAATTAACTTCTTAAAGTATGTTCTTTTATTGCATTCAACGGTTGGATAAAACCAAAGCGGTTACCGGTCTCCATGGATACCCGTGAATACGGCCAGTCTATTACACGAATCGAAGTCTCTATTTGTCGTGTATAACGACTACCGGAACTTTCCAAATAGAATGCATAATTGCTTTGAAGTAGAAGTAGACAAGATTGTGGTACCTAGCTGTGCAGGGTCCAATACGACTATGCAAGGGAACAAGCAATATCCAGTACTATCCATTTTTTTGTAGGCAGCAGCTTGGCTATACCTCTGACATTGATGACGTCCAAGGGCGTTGGTGACCACTCACCATCAGATGGACCGTTTACTCGTCTGCCTACAAAGACAGCAAAAAAAAGGAAATACCCTTTTATTTAAGACTTTTTTAGTTGTTAGTGTCCTTCTAATAACTTCTATCAAATTACTGAGACCAATTGAATATAATATTATTACACTGAAGAAATCAGTTTCGGCTGCGCGGCAGTTACACCGCTAAAAGTACAAAAACATTCATTTATTACAAACACTTTTCTATTATATGTTTTCGTACTACACTAAAAGCTTTTCTAAAGTGGTAATTATGACTATATTAAGTTACTGAGACCAATTCAATATAATATTATTACACTGAAGAAAACAGTTTCGGCTGCGCGGCAGTTACACCGCTAAAAGTACAAAAACATTCATTTATTACAAACACTTTTCTATTCTATGTTTTCGTACTACACTAAAAGCTTTTCTAAAGTGGTAATTATGACTATATTAATACCCTAAATAAACCTTACCTTGAAGAAATATTAGTAGATCTAATTATTGACAAAATTGAACATATTCAGTATATTTTTATTCCAAAGAATAGATTCTCTTTAAAGTATCCATACTGTACAGTTTGTGCATTACTGGTGTGAATATCTAGGCTGGATTAGGCTTTGTCAATGGCCAACTGTTCTTTTTCTTTTAAAATGTCAAATATAAATATATGTGACCTAAAGATTCTGTAAATAAACATTTGATGAGATATTATATAACTTTAATGTGCAGCTTTTTTATAATACTCAGCCTGGTGAACTCGGTGAGCGAATATATATTGTGTTTGTCAAATACCTACAGTCTTACCGCAGCCCCGTTAGCTCACATAGCCCTGTGGTTTTGTAATTTTTTCCATATATAGTAGAGTAGTAAGATGGGGTGACCAAAGATCTGATGAATATTGTTTTCCCTCAACTAAGGAGAAGCTCGTTTGCCTACTTGCGTTCCACGAACGTATGTAGAGGTAACTAACTCCCTTATCCCGGGATCGAAACTGCATAAAAATTTGTTAAACATGTAAATCATAAGTCGATATTTTTTGTTGGGTCATCGCAAATTTGTACTTTGTATTGAATACGTGCTCGGTGTCCGTATTAGCGAATAGTTCTATTAGAATTATACATAAATCATAAACTTGAATTTCGTTTTATAAAACTTGCTTAGTTTTTGTTGATAGAATAAATTTGTAAGTTTTTAATATAACTGTTTGACTTGTTTTACGTGTAACAATTTGTATTGTGTTAAAACAAAATTTTTCTGTTTTTATTGTTCAGAAAATGACTTGTTTCATGTCATTAAAATGTTTGTGAAGTAACTTAACCCTTATAGTGCAGAACTTATTTTCACACATTTTGCAGGAATTGCTGAAGTAGTTTTTGAGAAAAATACACTTATTAAGTGTCTGTGCACACATCTTAATTTAATCATTTATTTGTAAATGTTATTAACCTATTAAAAACATACGGTACGGTACTTTTTGTACATACGGTACAAAAAGGTACGTCCATACTGGTCCGATACCTATAATCCTATAATCATACTATATACATGCCTATAATCAAGTTCCACAATAGACTATTCCGTCGCTACGCAACTTATACGCATTAATAGAGAGTCGATTTATCAACGGTTCGTGCTCTAAGGGTTAAATATTTTTAGGTACATATTACTTTACAAATTATTATTTTTATAAGAGTATAGTGTTTTAACAATTTTAAATCTTAAATAGATTTTTATTGTAACACGTACAGCAAGTAATATTTTTGGTTTATCGTATTGAGTAATATATATTATAAAATCGTCATTTTAATAATCAAACTTTGACATTATTTTTCTTAAATTGTTAACAGTAACATTTGTATTATAATAGATTAAAAAAACTACACCATTTCGATCATAAGACGTTGTAACCGTTGACACTTCATATAATACAATATATGTACAACAAATTACTAAGAGATGTAGAAATCTATTAAAATCTATTGAATGTGAAATAAAAACATAATCTAATCGATGGACTGCACAGGCTATTGCAAATACGGTACTAAAACA
>KZ212353.1:0-23180 GCA_002197625.1 Bombyx huttoni
CCACGCCAGAAATCGGTTTTACGTGCGGCTATAGATGTTTCACATCAAAAATTTGATCATTTTTTTGTTGCTGGTTTTTCTACGTTCTCAAAAACCGCAGAGGTTATAATCTTTAAGGTTCTAATCTAAGAACTAGACACTCGGAGCTACAATTTCCTTCTTTATCGATTTCTTGTACGACCATTTCTTTCGAAGTTACGGCCTGTTGAAATTTGCCCAAAAATTTAGAATTTTTTTTTGATCCCTTAATTTTTTCCAGTAGTATAGTACGCTCTCTGTTCAAACTGTGTTCGTAACCGACGAGTTCGACGAGGAATGTAACCGATTCTTATGGGTCTCAGTCTAGTACTTGTGGGTTCTAAAAGACCGGAGTGAATTCGGTGGATCCGACAATATTTTGCGGGACGACAGGCTTGGTGTTGCCCCGTCGGATAATTAGAGGCAGCCACGACAAAAAGCTTCTCTAAGATACGAGATCTAGATTCCTCACATACCTATCATGGTGTTTAAACAATTATCCTGCAGAATCGGGGTTGGATGTCTTGAGTTGATGCGTGTACAGCTGCATGGGCAACTGCATGCAACACTAATACTTGCATATATCATGACAGAACGTATGCAAGTTTTTTGTAGTGTCACTTTGTTTAGGACTTCACTTGCAGATCATGAGGTAGACTCGATAGAGTAGAAACGCGCCTCGATCGCGTACTTTGTAGATCCCGAATGGGCATTCGTGTAATGCGTTTCATGGTGAATATTGAGAAAAAAAATTGCATTCTTGACAAAAATTAGCGAATGGCCATATGTTATACAACAGATGTCTTAAGGTGGCCATAAAAGTTCGTACCGGGTTCCCGATAACTTGATAAACTACCGCTATGCTAAAAGAAATACAATCAAGATGGCGTTAATGTTTAATGTTCAAAAAGTAAAAAGCTAATGTTAAATACAAATATTCATCATAACTAGACTATATGTCTACTGTACGTTATAATTTTTCCCCGCGGTTCGCACCATACCGGACATGCTCACTTCCCGTCAACATACGAGCTCGAAAGAACATTATAAATAATTACAATTTTATAAGTAGCTTGGCTCTAGTTCTAGAGGATTTCTCAAACACATTCTAACTTGTATATAGATTTCAATAAATAGTAAATTTAGTTCACTGTAATTTCTTATGACAATATTAATTCGGTAAACCCTTTGCAAATAAAATATCACCTTCAGGTGGTATTTTTACTTGTGAATATAGGAATTTATTTCATTTTAATATAATTCTGTGGATACTTTAAGTATAAAACCTATTTGTGACCGCTAGTAGAATATAATAAGCAAGCACAGCACTTAATTAACCACATTTAAAAAACTATCATTGGCAGTACGTTAATATGGTCCACGTTACAGAGGCCTTCAGGTGTACTTGAAGTACAATGGGACATTTTAAAAAAATTAAACGACGTCTATGTTCAATCCCACCTAAAGATTTATTTTATACTTTTTTTTATAAAATTTCAATAATAAATAACGTTTCAGCTAAAATCCTCGATGAATATATATCATATAATGATGTATAAAAGCTCTGTCAATAACTATGTATTTGTCATATAACTCTGCTATTGTTAACTCACAAATCGGTCTATATAAATATTGTCAAACATACATAACGAGCAAATATAATTGTTAACAGGATAATTCAGTTTAATATATTTATCTAACATATATAACGGATAAAATTAGCTATATAAAAATAACAATAGTCATATATTGAGACTAAAAAGTGCTTCCTATGTTAACTACATGTTATGAAATAATGCTCTGCGCCCATCGTTTTTTTTTCTTTTTGTGGCTATAATATATCGAGGATATGAAACGTTAATTGAACTAATCGGGACTTTATGAAACAATTAACCTAAAAAATTAAGTCTAAACGAAAAAATTAAAATTTATAAAAAACAAATTTGCATGCTATTTGGAGAATTGATTTGGTATAAATAGATGTATAGAAGGAAAAATACATCAATGAATATACCAGAATTTAAAAAAAATTGTAGCCGCAATAACCCTTATCAATTAGTCACAGCGGTATATTATATATTGCAGATTACTATATATTGTATACCAGATACAAATGCGAGTGTATCGCATCACATATGTGGTAAGATAACAGTGATTTAAACATTTTGAACACGTCGAACTCTTAAATTTAAATTACAACTGAATTACTTATTTTATGCAACAATATGACAAGTGCTGCCGGTTGTGTTTTATCTATAGCTAAGAAGAAAACGATGCGTTCATTACGAATACATTTTACATGTGTTCATCCAATAAATAGTAATAATAATAATAATAATAATGAAGGTTAGTGATAATGATAGCTATATAATATTATTATTTATTATTATTACATATAACACCTTTATATATGTATTTTACATCTAACTTATTGGGTACCATAATATTGCTCTACGCAGTTGATTTACATTCAAGATTTTAACTTTTATTTTTATATACTCTGTTCACCAGATTCTAAATAGAATCTATGCAAATTTTCCTATTAAAATATTTAAACTAGCAAACAATTTTCATTAAAATACGCGAGTTAATTACGATTTATAATTGTGGCATTTAATAAAACAATATATATTGCATTAGTCTATATATATATATATATATAAGATATGTAAAAATGTACTAAATTGTGAGAATAACTAAAAACATTAACAGGTAATCAATAACAATCTAGTAAACCATAATACAATGATGCATTGGACATCTTTGTAGTATGAGTAATGATTTAATACTAATAACTAGTATTGCTTGTCTCCCGTGCTATAGAAAAGTGATTGTTCATAATTATACAAATTATTGCAGCCAGTTCAAATTCAGGAACTTTTCGATTTCAACATATTCATACAAAGATTTTAAATAAAATAATTTATTAAAATGCAAACCAACTTAGTGCGCTACATAAAAAGAGCTTTTTGACAAAATTTATTATGGACAAAAAAAAGTTAAGTAAAAGATGAAAATTGAAAAATATCTATATAAAGCATTCAAAAATATTATACAACTTTATTATCTAGCTTGTTATATTAAGCATTTTTATAATAATTATAATTATATAAATCAGCTAGTTGCTAGTAGGCTGATTTAGAAAAATATAACATAGTAGACATCGTATGTGGATGATCCCGAGGGCGCGGGCGGTGTGGGTACAACCGCCTGCGGGAACCCTCGTCAGTCCTCGCTGCAAGAATCTTCGTTTTCGACCTCTGCCTTGATACTCATGAAGAACGATGTTAATGCCTTCATCATTACACCTAAAATCAACATTTCCAATTTTTATAAAGTAAGACCTACATGTTTTTGGTTATCTAGAATTTCACAATATTAATTTGCCAGATTGGCCTCTTCAAACTGAGAGAATTGTGTAAGTACGTACACGATAATTGCTAGCAGTACCACTACAAACTACAAACAAAACTACAAAACGCCTTACTAAATAATGCTTAACAACAACAGTTAATTTTTGAACTGACAATTTTACTTGTAATATGTTTAATGTTATTTTTTTTAGTACTTTTGAAAGCACACATACCTTTGCCTTCTGGTTCTTTGTCCGATTCCCACCAAGCTATAAATCCATCTAAAGATATGATGTATTGATCATGAAGATATTGAAAAATTTCTAAAGATAAACCTGGAAAGGAATGTGGAAATTTAGACACATTTTAATATTATAATTACTTTCATTTATGCTTGTATTTATTTACCTTGGGGGTGTTCTAGTTTATGTATAAGTTGTTGTATACCAAATAAACAAATTGCTTCTCTAATCTGTTTGGTCTCTCCAAAGTCCTGAATGAGGCTAGCATATTTATTCATACGGTCTCGGTTGAAATGTGGCACATCTCGTCTCTCTGGGCCAAATAAGGCATGCTCACAAATGGCTTGTATAAGAGACCGCATAAACCATTCCTCCTTGCATGATTTTCCAAATTTATCCTTTTGAAAATTTTATACATTTAATGTTAAATAAGATATAAAAATTAAAACCAGATAAGTTACTTTGACCAAAATTATAAAACTAACTAACCTGTACCCATCCTTTTATACATTCACAACTTTCATCAGTATTCATAAGTTGCAGTAATTTATCTTGTGTTTGTGATGGTGATAAAATTTTCTTAATTTCTTCCTCACTAAAGTTGACATCACCTTCAAGGAATTCGAAATGATTATCTTCAATCCATTGTGAAACCTGTTCATAAGATGTGGTTAATGACTATTCAATTTATATTATTCTAGTTTAAAATATGAATTTTACCTGATCCCCATTCATCCACTGCTCCAATTTTAAGTTGGACTCTTGCCATTTACTCTTAACAAATTTAGGTCCCATACTTTCTTTTAGTTCTTTTATTATAGCTTTTAGTAATAAGTGCCCGTGATTTGATGATACTATGGTGTTACATAGTTTAAACAACTGCACAAATGTGATATGCTGAAAAGTATAATTGAAAACTAAGTTTAATTTCTTAGATCATTTAAGTTTGTAAGCTTCTTACCAGATGTAGTTTGTTTACCTTCTTTTCAATATGTGGCATTACAAATTTGCCTAAATTATCATACAACATGGGGATATCAATATGCAAATCTGGTGCACAATCAAATGTTTCTTTCATGCCTTCTAATAAATTATCTGGCGAGACAGTATTGCTTGATACCAACAGCTGAATAATATTTACAATCATTTCTATCTCCTTTGCTGATCTGAAAACAATTCATTAGTCCACTAATATGTTTTGTATAAAAATTAGTTGGATACAAATATTTTTAATAACATACCTGTCTAATGCTGTATTGAATATTTCACTGATTACAGCAGCATGATCCTCCTTTGCTGATCTGAAAACAATTCATTAGTCCACTAATATGTTTTGTATAAAAATTAGTTGGATACAAATATTTTCAATAACATACCTGTCTAATGCTGTATTGAATATTTCACTGATTACAGCAGCATGATGTTCAGGTTTGAACACATCCTTAAATTCCACAATCATTTCCTCATAGTATGCATGTATGAGACAAAGATCAATCATAGACTTGACAGATCCTTTTTTGGATTCGCTAATTGGCTCTTGTGGTACTGGATCATTCAGAGGCTGCTCAATTTCTGTAGAAGCAGGTACAGGTGTTGTTGTTTCACTTCTACTAGGAGTACCTGAACTGGAGCGACCAAGTCCCATTGAATCGGAACGATTACCTGGGGTTGCACCTGTTTATTTTACAAAATGATTTACTTAAGTTACTTAAAGTGATTAATAAATTGTTGTATTGTGTTAACTTACTGAATTCAGGTCTTGAATTAAATGTGGATCGCTCAATAGATGCTCCTTTAGAATGATAAGCAGGTGTTAGGTCTTGGGTACCTTGAAACATAACAGAATATTAATTGAGAATCAACTGATTAATACTAACTGTAAAAGTTTATGGAACACAAATTTCATTACCTCTGAGCGAGGATGGTTCAGTCGAGACATTTTCTAAAATGCTGTACATATTTTTAGTTAAACTTATCATTGAATTACTACTACCAGCCGCCTGGGCGGTATTCTTCGTACCCGAACCATGGTTCCATCCAGAGTTGTGGGGAGCCAACTTGATTGGCATACCCTGAAATTGTGTGATTTAATTATATTTCATAATTTTGCATTTATCACTTAATAGGACATAGTGGTAAATGTTTTACATAATAAATGTTTTTATCAATTTCATTATCTCCAAAGAAACATACTTAAGATTAAAATTACTGACATAATAATTATTTCATTTCATAATGCAGCTTATTATCACTTATTACAAAATATATGGCTTTTTAAACTCTAGTGAAAATATTGAATCTGTATGTTTAGGTTTTATTTTTAGAAACAATTGAAATTAGATATTAAAAAATATATTAGTATTAGATATTTCCTTTTCATCAGCTATCATAGACTAAAAATAATAGTAAATAAATAAATTAATTAATGAAAATACAAACTTTCTGAGACACTGCTTTCAGTTTTGAAGTATCCACAGCAAAATTAGTTCTTGTTGTTTTCCAATTATTATCCATGTAAGGGTTAGTATTTTGTCTTCGACTGTCGCTGCCACGTTTTCCACGTCCTCCATCATCACGTCGAAAGCCTCCCATAGGATTAGCATTCATCAGCTACGAAATAAAAAATCTATAACTGTCCTTATTTAACATGACATGAACATGAATGGTAGATCTACCAACCTCAATATGTCGTTGTTGTTGTTCGGCTTCTTTCTGAATCTGGTCCATCATTTTAGGCTGAGTATCTATAACGCTTTTTGTAACCCATTTCCGTTTTCGAAGTTCAATAACATCTTGAATCATAAATCTGTAAAATAATTGAATTTACTTTTCAGCCTTCCAACAGCATAAGTATGTAACTGCAAGAGTCAATATCAAAAGTATTATTTACCTTACACGACTACTGATTTTGTTAGATCTACGATCGACAATATCCTGCAGTTTCTTGAAAATAGGGTCTAAATGGTCCTGTGGCTCATTTTCAATTTGTTCACCAATGGTTGTAAGCAATTTACAAAGACACTCTAATTTCTCTTCCTCCAATATATCAATTAAATAATTCATACAATATGCCATAATCTTTACAGTCAACATTTTTAATTTGTATAATTCACCTAAAAAAAGTAAAAATACCAAAGGTAAAGTCATCTACATACCTCTAATAAACTTCATATGAAAACAATACAAATATTAATCTTAAGGGCATTAAAATTATATGAATTTTATTTTTCTACCAAATGCTTGATTATTACATACCTATAAACCGTACGTTTCCTACAGATCTCATCCTAATACGCCTATGCTCCTCTTGTATCATTGCCTGTATTTCCTTTTTCTTAGCCTAAAAATAGCAGTAGTAATATTAGCATAAGTAGATAGCCTTAACATAACCAATTGATAAATACATACAGGGTCAGGGCATTCAGTGATTTCTTTCTCTAGTTTCATTACTTGTTCATTGCTCTTATCGGTTTCAAACTGATTTTGACATTTATTAATAATGAGGGCTCTAAAATTGACACATTCATCAGGTCTTGATGGGTTGTCAGCAGGAACCTGTAATTTTATTCTCATTAGTATTGAATTGATTAGATCTTATCAAGATTTTTTTTCTCTCTCTTACCTTCAGTTTGGACAGCTTATGGCACATGGCTGCATAAGCTTTGGAAAAATTAGGCTCATCAATAGCTTTTTCAAATACCAAATCAATAACTCCTTCAAGTCGTTTTTGATTGTTAATATCAAGAGCTTTCACTTTATCCAGTAAAGTGTCGAATTTCTGAGGTGTTAACTTATTCAAAATCCCTCGGAATTTCTTATATAGTTCCTAAAATTATATAAAATGGAATTGATTTAAAACAGTATAATTAATTTATGTAAAAAATTAAAGCATACAATTTCATTATTAAAGTAAAAGTAACTCAAGGAGGAAGTTATTGCATCATTGAATAAAATTTATCACATTATTAGTGGGTTGTGAAAATCAAAAGTTTCATGAATGCAATTTTCTGGCATATAAATGTTACTCAGCTATCAATACTACAAATAATTAAACAAGTAGCATGCATAAACAGTATTTATAGGGGGCTTGTTTTAGTTTTTTTTAAACATAACAAATGTACTTACATAAAACTCAACAGGTCGGTATATATAAAAAGATTAATGTAAATTAATCAATATGGATATAACACTAGACATTATGCATACACGCTTATGAATTTCAAAACTACTGTTCAAAGTCCCAGTAGACCGATCACAGTAGTTCATAAAAACACATTCATATTGAGGGGTGAAAGGCTATTTGATATAATTGCCAATTCACTTATTAAACAACAATTATTTTTGTAATTAAAGATTAATTTTATTTGATATCAGCATCAACAGTTTGATGTTTTAATTGAACTTCAATTATATTTACGATATTTAAAATAGCCATTCACTTGTTCATATAATCACAATGCTACTAGAATATTCAAAGTCAGGTATTAAAAACTTCATTTGGTTATGTAGAAATGACATTTTTTCCATTAATATAACTCAAAATTTTAGACAGACAGTGTACACATTTTAATTTATATCAATTGTTTCTTATTTATTTTTTGACTAACTTCCTCCCTATTCTATACAGAAACACATGTAATAGTTTTTTTTAGTTATTAGTATTAAAAAAAGAAATTCTGGGTTGTAATTAGGCTAAGAAAATTAAGAAAACTGAATTGTTTGGTGCATTATTGAATTGGTGGCTAATTAATACCTGCGTTTTCACTTCATCTTCATTAACATTTTCAGGTCTAACATATCTAGTAGGTCGCCAAGCAGAATCAGACTCATTTAATTTCACATCATCATTTAAACAAACATGAATAACAGGTTTGTGCGGATTGCTACCACTAGCTGTAGTGGGTAATTTCAAACTTCCACGCCCTATAAAATGTTCATTAACTTGTATTTAGTTTCAACTAAGACCTCCATTAAAAATAAGCGAATGAACACAAATAATTATATCTATATTAGTGGATGCCAAAATTTTGCTAATGGATGCAAAACATTTGCTGAGTTTTGTGTGACAGTGATCTTGTCATAAAATCACAGAAACACATTAAAAATCAGCAAGAAAGTTAGTTATACATACCATTTGGAGTACCCTATATCTGCGCTATTTAAAAAAAATGTTTTACAATATTGATTATTATTGTTGTCATCTTATTAATAGAAAATATATAATAAGGTAATTAGTTTAAAAAGACAAGGTGTAGAGCTCAATTTCTTTCTGTCTTTCTTACAAACTCACTGTGTAATATGGTTACCTAAACCCATAAATATAACCATATATGCCACAATCCACATTATAACTTGAAGTCAGTTTCAATGGTATTGTATCACAGCTGTTCCACCTTCAAATGAATATACATTATCAGCTTTGCAACAGAAATAGATAGGATGATAATACCCACTGAAGTACGCTTAGAATATACAATAACCAATAAATACATAAATTTAGTAATTTTGAAAGTTAGATTTTATTACATATTCATTAAAAAAATCATCAGCAGATATATTTAAGACCTTTAAAAATTTATTAAAATTTAATAAAAAGATTTGAAAAAAAAAATTACATATTTGAACCAATTGGGTCCTCATTATTGGATATAAATGCTGTAAGAGAATTAGTGTGATCCATTAGATAACAAACTACGATAATTTTAAATTCGCTACTGCTAAATTGTCGAAATGTATTGATTTTAATTTGTTTGTTGTTTATTTGATTCTTTTCATTCGCTTAGTACTGATTTAGTATATCTTTCTTCATTAACTTACCACTTGGCGTAACATTTCTACCATCTCTCTTTATATCACGAGGAGTATTGCTTCTCGAACCCAACCCGGAACTCTTACCGAAGGGGAAGAATATATCATTTGATGGTCTTGAAATATTAGCAAAAGGCAGAGGATCCAACATTGGTGTAGTCTGTGTAAAAAACATGTGCAGTCTGTGTAAAAGACATGTGTTGTCAAGTTATTTGATACCTTTTCATGAATACTCTCAAAATTACTTACTCGTATGACATTGCAAGCTTCCAACAATGGAGCCTCTGGTTTGTTCTTGGACAGTGGATCTTCTTTTATTTGTTTCAGAAAATCAATATCATAACATTTCTTTCCAGATTTATTTAAAGGAGACCATTGATCTAAAAATTAATAATGAATTAGTGGTAAGAACATTAATTACAGTTTACCCTAAATTCAGAAGTAGTGAATTACTGACCCTCAGTATACTTGTATTTAGGAATAAATACAGGTTGTACTGGTGGGGCTTCAATTTTGTCAGTTGCTAAATCAGCTCCAGCCTCCTCCTCCAAGGTTTCTTCTATATTAACTACTTTATCAGTCTCATCTTTACCATTTTCATAGGATTCCGATTCTTTGTTATTATTGGCCATTTTCTTTGATTTTTTATTGTTGTTCTTTTGATTTTTCAATGCTTTATCATTTCTATTAAGGTCTTCTTTTGTAGTTTCGCTTAAAGTCTCAGTAGTATTCCCATTAGCTTTGTCTGGATCTGTTAATAAGTTTAACATATTCATATTACCATATCCTAAAATTTAGTTATGGGCTAGATTAGTAAAAATATAAAATATTTTATACCTGTAGTCTTATTGTTAAGATTGATATCTTTCATTTTACAATCTGGTTGTTGTTGGATCCGTAAAACACTTGATATACTTTGGGTCAACTTTATCTGAGCATCAAATGCACTGGAAGTTTCTTTATTATCAACTTCGGAGCTTGGTATTCTAATAATATTTTCAAAACTTGATAAAGGCTCTTGGATTTTTCTAAGATTATCAATGTGAGTGTTCAGTTTATTTGTTAACACCTCAGTTTTAGGTTCAACAACAGTACTTTCAATTTCTTGCTTGGTAATTTTACTAACAATTTCTAAGTTTTTCGTTGATTCTTCACTTATAATTTTTTGACTAGTTGGAGGGTTGGTAGTATTTGATAAACTATCAACTGAACTAATCACTGCAAAATTTGTTTAATTTTAATATTAGAAATAAAATTATTAACATTATAATTCCTGCTAATAATAGAAAATGACAGACAGCTCTGGACATGCCTAATGTAAATCTTATTGAAACTTGCAGACATTTTAGTCATGGCCTCAGTACCTACCTTATAATATGAAATATTACTGTTGTAATAATATTACTGTTGTAAAGCTTTAGAGTAGTAGAAAAAATCGAAAAATTAGCTTGGTCAACGCAAACTTCGAAATATTTTTCAATCATGAACAGTTGTAAAGCTTTCTTTCAATTTTTAAATTGAAATTTACTTTTATATTATTTATCATACATTAAATATATACTTTGCTTAGATTACTTTTGATTCTATAAATCACAATTGAATCGTTTTCTTGCTAAAGGAGAACACAGTGACAATTTAAAACACCACATGTTATTTTGTTCATGTTTTCATTTAGTTTCTAATTTTATTATTATATCCCAGGTGGTTATGTTTCACAATTAAAGTACACAGTACACTGTGTCATTTGAATTTATATTGCTATTTCAAAAGTAGACATACGAAATCAACGTCTGTTAAAAGCACCAAAGTGATCAAACAGGAATAAGCGATTACTTTGAATTCGTCTGACAAAATGGAGGTTACTTGTAAATGAAAACTAAATGACACGCTTTTATGTATATTAAGACGAAAGCTGTCAATATTACGTGGTAATTATTAAGGCGGTGGATACAGGATTAAGTATCGACAATAACGCCGAATGCGATTGATAACGACTTCACGTCTATTTTATTCAGAGTAATTTAGACATGAAAACGTTAAATAAAATGGCAGAAAGCTTTTGCAGTTGATTTCGCATATCTCGCATATCACTTTTAAAGAAGCAAGTACCTATTCTAAAAATAGAGACGTGAGGTATTTCCACGTGGGAGTTTCTTGCACTATACCTGAATATCAGACTTCGCTATGTGGCACTGACAGTTATATTATATCACAGCTCCTAGATCCTTATATCATTTACTAAAACTTCACTGAATCAGGATACGTAACGATAACGTAGCAATATGGTAAATGAAAGTATCCAAAAGGTCACTCAAGGATCTAGAATGTCTGACTTTAACACTTAATAACACTTGTAGTATATATATATATATATTTAGTACTTAATTTGAAATGTTACTCAAAATGTTAAATTAACCCGAATAAGTTGGCCGAAGTTTGATTTACTTATGTTTTAAAATTTATAAAAGACAGCCATACTCAACGTGACTGTGAAGTAAAGGCCGCCATATTGAATCGCTTCAATTTGCTTCCATGCGGCAAAAAAAATTATGCAGCTAGTGCTGTGCGCAAGTTCGTAGAAATCGATTCGGTCGATTCGATAGAATAAATAGATTATTATACTAAATTGGTTTATGTAAATTTTGATATACGTAAATTTAGTTTAGATCGTTCGATCAGAACAATTAATATGTTAATTTTCATATCATAATTTGTTTTTACTATTAATCCTATATAAAAAAAGTAAAACTAAGAAAATTAATTGATTAAAATTTTTCATTGAAAACTAATATTTATAAAGTATTAATCCATTTATAAACTTTTAATTCTTACTAATTAAATAAGATTATAAACCAAATTGAAAGAGAAAGAAAGAAAAGAGAAGCATAAACTCTAGATGAAATATTAAAATTTTTAGTGTCATGAAATTAGAATTATATTTTTTATTTATATGTAGTAACTATAGTCTGAAAACTTGAACCAGATGGTTAAAATTAATCGCACAGACATCGATGGTTTTATCGATAACTCACGATCAAATTACGTATCGATCACTACAGTTGGATGAAACCTTGATATGACAAATGACAACAAATGTCAGTATGACATTTCATCTTTCCTGTGTAGCCATAGTTGAACATAAATGTTTTCTAATTCTAGTTGTGCTGTAAGATCAAATAGTTGTAAGCGATTGATTATTAGTCATTTCGATTAAATTGTACCACATTACCACATGTTCATCATGAGATGAATTATGAAAAGATTAATATTAGCATTACTTTGTAAAAATATTTTTTTAATTAAAATAGCTATTTATTATTATTAATTGTATTGCCACATTCAAAAAGGGGATTAAGAATTGATAAATTAAATGAAGTTGCCGCAATAGCTTTGGTAAAGTAAATTTAAATGTATGTTTTTTCCCCACCTATTTGTTGGTAGCCTATTTTGCTAGTATGTATGTCGCCATATATATGTGTGTATACTATTACTTTCTGTAAAACCATTTTAATGTATTTGGTCTAATAAACTCATAATATTCTTAGAAAAATTAAGTAAGATTCATTTCATAAGAGGCCATTTTACCTCAAGCAGCCAGAGTATTAGGAAACTTATATAATTTTATTATGTCCTTTTGCATTTACCTGCATTAATAATATAAATTATTATTATTATTTTACATTTCAACTACAGAAAAATTAATCATTTAGTGGCACATTATTTCATGACTGAAATTTAATTTAATGTCTGTCAATGGCAGAATCTGTCACCACACACCCTATGTCTACTAATCTCAAATGTGCAAATATACCATTTCAGCTAGCAACTATTGTAACAATGAATTTCAATACTAAACGTCAATATTGCAGTTCTATTGCCTCTCTGCATTATACCAGATAAAAAATTATTTTCAAGTGCTAGCATTCTCTATCCTACTCATAAGAATATTTTTTGTGTCTTGAATTTTTATTCATAATTCATTATATTGTGCACCGATAAGCAAGCAAGCTTTGGAGCTAAAATTCAAAGTTATTTTCTGATTTTTGATATGATGTTAGATTTTAGGGCTGGAGTAAACAATTGTAAAAGAATTCTACTATTTTGATCCTATTTTGCTATACTTTATTTAGTATGTATTACTCCTATTTTTTTTTCCTTCAAACTATTATAAGGTGTTAGTAGCCCCTGGTCTACATGTATCATCTGTTAATTTGATTACTATTTGATTCTACTGTAAGTGGCATGAGGAGTAATGTATAATTAACAATATGAAACTTAGTATATAAAATAGTATAAATGTACTCACATAAAGATGTGGGGCCTTTGAATCTAGTGGTTGTAAACGAAGTTCCTTTATCTGAATTAGTCATGTCGTGTTCAATTCTTTCTTGTTCTTCAGGCTTCAATCGTTCTTTAGTTTCACGTATTAAATGAGTTTGTGGAGTATTTAAATAGGAAGGACATATTTCTTGCGTATTCGTTGTAGAAATAGTCTGAGAATGCGCTGGGACGGTTTCAGGCGTGAGTATTGACGTTACAGGAGCAACTGCTTGAGCAGGCGCATTATAATTGACTCCTGTTATGTTGTTTGTAAAGGAAGACATCGGTTGCAATAAACTAGTATTCGCAGTTGAATTTATGCTATTTACACTAATATTATTAGATAATTTATCAAAATCTTCAATTTGAGGCACGTTTTTGCTTTTGTGTTGCTTAAGAGGTATATTTTCACTAGTATCTAAAGCTATTGATTGATCACTATTCTTTTGAAGTTGCTTAACATTCATAGGCATTTTAGGCACTATAACAGGACTGTCTGATATTGCTGATACAATTGGCGTTTCGCTATTTTCAACAGCAACATCAGGTCCCAAAATTTTACTCTCATTTATAGAATATATTTCAGACTTATGGTTACTACTATTAGTATAATTTATTGCATTCGATTGAGATAGAACGTTACTTATGGAAGATATTGGCAATTCGACAGTCTTTGTCACGTTTGTTTTCGTTACACTATCACTAGGTTGTTTAGCGACTTCGTAGACTCTTCTATTAAATTCTTCAGCGAAATTAGGTATTGGCTCCTAGGTGGGAAATATTTCATTAATTATCAAGGTTCATGAAACATTAAAAGCTAATGACGATTTTAATTTTTTTACTTACAGGTTGTGGTGTTTGTCTATCATTTGTGTCATTAACATAACTATCATTAGAACAAATTTCGGTTAGTATATTGTGACCTGAAACAAACAATATTAAAACTTTTATGATTATATTAACATTATATTAACAGTACATAAAACTGTCTATTACTTACGGGTAACAGGATGAATAATTGCAAGCCTGCGACTGTGTTTTTGAGTATTTGCTCGTGTACCTAGAAGAATATACATTAACTATACATTTACTATTTACATATACATTTACTTACAAAAGTGTTAGCAGGTTTCTTTTTTTACTATTTTATTTTTGGGGGAATAAGCTCACAACCCTTCAAACGAAGAGCAATTACTGGAGCTTATCAGCAGCAAAGGGTTAATGTTGCACCCACCTCAAGACCTAAAATCGAGGTCTCAATAGTAGATTTCTTCAAACCAGAATGTATAATTACTCTTCTTTTAGTTTATATGACAATGAAAGGTCATTTAAACGCAAAGGTCAAAGGCCATGGTCAAAGACATTATTCTCTGCATACCTTATTATCTCATGTAAATAACTCAATATTTACCAGACATTGTAGGATGGATGTGTGTTGGAGGCTGCTGTAACGGAAGAGTTGGTGTTGGTGCTGTAACCACTGATGAAGTACACTGAGCTCCCACTAATGTTGTAGGGTTGTTTCTACTAGGAGGATTTGACTGAGCATTTTGACTCGGTAGTTGGGGACTGTTAGGCGTGTAGTAATCTGTTGAAATGAACATTTGAATTTCAGATAATAATCCCAAGAATTAAAAAATCAAAATACAAGGCTTACTCTTTACTGCTATTATAGGCATCCATACTAATATGTTTAATGCCAAAATGAGTATACTTGTGGTTTACACATATTATTGTGACCCGAAAATACTGAAATTTGACATACGCATTGTAAGGTGACCCTATGTCTGGACTTTTAAAGCTGTATAATTCTCAAAAAATTATTTAGAAAATTCAAAACTAGAGAGATTTTTTTTGAATTTTCTTTATGATATTATTATGACAAAACAGAAAAATTACGACATCTAAATGTTGAGGTGTCAGTATATGTGATTGAATTGCTTCGATAATTGGATATGCGTTTTTTTATTAAAAAAAAGAGTACAATACATTGCAAACCTAATAAACATACAATTGTAGTTTTTAAATGTAATTTTACTTGTTAATAAGATAAGCTTACAAGAATTATTATCATTAATAATTCCTCGTATTGCATACTTACATTGCGGTGTATGACCGGGTGGCGTGTTGTATCCCGGAATGTAACCAACGTATGGAAAATATCTGTAAGGATAAATAACAAGTTTACACAATCATATTATAATTATGAACAAATAGACATTAAAATTTTGGAAGTCATTTAATATAAATGACTTCCAAAATTTTATATAAAAGTGAAATATGTTTTTGATTCAAGCAATAAAAACTTTTTAGTATGTCTCTTTATAAAGAATTATATAACACATTCCAAGTAAACATAGCTGAAGAACTATAAACGCGTGAACAGTTTAGTTATCACATTTTTAATTTGTACATTTGCTACCATTAAACAATGATGCATTATTCTGATTACATGATTAATATGTATTCAACTAACGTTCCACTGAATTTCAACAATTTATGAGTAATCGGACACTTCATAACTGTAAAATAAGACAATGTGAGAGCTAAATAGCCTTATTTAAATGAAAAATTTTGTGTATCCTAATAAAACTTGTACTGTGGTTTTGACTAATCAATTGTATTATATTTTCTTTGAAATGAAAAAGAACACTTTTCATTACCTATGTAAAATAATATAGCACGTATTTCAAATTATTAATCAAAATATGAATTTAGAATATTTTTTAAATTAATTTAATTAAAGTTAACACAAGTTATGCACTAAACTCATTAATTGTCTAGGTTATCTTTGCGGTGACAACGACTTGGTTGCAATCGGCAATTATACATTCTGATATATTATTATTTATTGTCAGACAATGTCACATAAAAGATATCGGTATTATCTCTGTTCATAAGTCAAATGTAAAGGAAGATACATTATGTGTGCTCGTTCTGTTTAAATTTATATTAATGTAACGACTTTGTTTATCACTACAAACTGATGAGTTTAGAAAAATGAAATCAATTTGCTTAATACGAAATTATTCTTGTTTAGGAATAATTTTTTTGAAATATCAGAAATATTTATTGGGAATAGATTGATCATAAACTTACGGAGCACTAGATCTCGGTTGTTGAAAGCTCTGGATGTTAATAGGGGGTTGAAACATTAAAGGATAGACAACAGGCCCTGTAGTTGCTGTAGCACCAGGTATATATGGAGGCTGTTGTTGTTGTTGCTGCTGCTGCTGCTGTTGTTGCTGTTGCTGCTGTTGTTGTTGTTGCTGTTGTTGTTGTTGCTGTTGCCTGCAACGGTTGCATTAAAATTATTTATATGTATATATATGTATAGCGCATAAATGAATAAATGAACTTACAGAACACCTGGTGTTATGTGGTTACCCAAGCTCATATTCTTAAAAACAGGTTTTTGTTTTTGGTAAGTAATTTACGTATCTGTGCCTAAGTAGCCAGACAAAGCTGTTAAGTATCACCGTTTCTTATTGGGGGTTTTGAAACTTTTCACTTTTTTACATACATTTGAACTCAATCAGTCTTCAGTGTTTTCAATCACATCAATTGGAAATAGTCGACATCACAAATAAAAGATAAAATATAACACACAAAATTAATGAAAATGTTTATGTGCCTGTGATTATGGTCAAATAAAGAACATGGGAACAAATACTGGTAAAAATAAAAAGTATTTAAACCTGTTTTCAAAGCGATAACCTCATGATTGTAAGAAATAAAATTTATACTTTTAAAAAAATAAATATATTATTATCATTTTACCTCGGATGCGTCGAAGACCTCGTAGTTTGTGATTGCTGCTGTTGTTGTCTGTATGGGAAGTTTCCATATTGGGATGCCCTTGAATTAGCTGAACTCTGATTTTGGGATGGGTAGTTGTGGCCCGCCTAGAAACCGAGATAAATGTATAATTCATAATATTTATTGAACTGAATAAATTTTTTTAATAACGATAAGCTGTATTTCTAACCATAGACGTTTTCGATATATCCTGCTGGGGTGCCGGTGGTGCCGACGGCTGAGGCGTGGGTTGGACTCTTAATGTAGGTTGTGCCGATGTTTGCGCCCCACCAGTCGTATTCGGTATATACTGAGTACCAGCGGCGCCTGTAGGGTGATAGCATTCTACCGGCCCTGCAATCGGCAAATTAACAATTAACAACTTAGTTAAGCTATTATTTATTTTATAAATATATAAATAGTGACTTTACACAAATACACTCACTATGTGGTGTTGAAGCCCGTGGATAACTGCATTAGCGCTAAGGAAATTACAGCGTGTTTGGTCATACAATGCACATATATACATATATATTATATTGCAAACAATCAGCACCTGGACATGAAATCAATGCAATAAAAAAGGTAATGGGAATGCGCAAAAAAAAAGGGTTCGATAACATTCACTTACATTTTGAAATAGACTTACTCGTTTGTGTCACCACTCTGTAATGATGCGACGGCAGTTGACAGTTAGAGCTTGAGTATCGTGACGATGGCTGTTCGTGCTTATGAGAGCTACCATTGGTATGCTGTGGTATATATTGCACCAAAACATTATTCAGATTCGGTAAATTTATTTGATCTATACTGATATGTTGAGTAACCGTCGTTTGCGGGATGCTAAAAGGCGATTGCAAGTTTTGCGTCACATCGATTGGGCCATGCTGCGGTCGATTTCCCTGATTCATACATCCATGCTGCAATGAATTCAGAGAACTGTCTGATCCTCTTAGTGCCACCATTTTAATTTCATTATACAAGTTTTTTAAAACTTGAACAAGCCAAATGTTAAACCACTCCCAAAACAATGGAGACAAAATCATTTCAGTGCAAAGTTTACCGAAATTATACTATCATACTATAAATATATAGGAACTATTATTGCTTATTTATTGCATTCGTTGATGGTTAAAGGCCTTGTTACAACCAATTAGTAAAATAAAATTTTGATCACTAGTACTATATAATAATCAATCACTGTACACAATTCATTATTCAACTATAATGAAAATAACAAAAACAAATACTGTTTCAAGATTTGTAGCCACATTCACGATTTAAACACTAATATAATGCAGCATATACAGAAAATCGATAAGGAAACGGCGCGGCTTCATATTAGCTACATTGAACTACGGTCGCGGTTAAATTACCCCGATGAAACACTTTCACAATATACAAACGATGCCTATAACTTTGTATCTACTTTAACCACGGTTTATACTTATATTTTCAATATATTTTCTGTCAGGCTTTGGGTAAATCGCACTCGACGAGATCAGTTTATCGAATACTTTGTTACACGCAAGGACGGAGGGGACAATGCGTGAAAGAGATGAACACATACACGAGTGCGCTGCCAGAATTTTGGGGCGGTACCGGACACCGTTTTCCCCCCTCACACGAAGATGGAAACGATGGAAACTGCGCACATACATTGCTTAACGCGTAACGCGCAAGACATTTCTATACGTAATTTAAAACAAACAAAAATTATTGCGCTATATTGTATTACTGCGTATACCCGCAATGACGGGATTATGAAAACGATCAAGAGCCGACTAACATTTTTTTTTTCAAATTTGGTGCTCTTTTTCGTAAATATATATGCTAATGTACAATAAACTTACACAAATATGTTAAATCATTATTATTAACAAAAACGGTTCAAGACTACAGGAGAGTCAAACTAAACCAACAATTTAAATTTATAAAAAAAATTAAATTAAAATAATTTTTTTTATGATAACTATAATTTCGATGTATCTTATCATTTAATTTAATTTATTTTAATGTATGAGCAACTATGTATTAAGTAGAGATTATAGACATATTACCTCTTCTGCCTTATCCGCGTATATCGGACGATCTGTCTCCATATTTAGGGTTTGTAGATTAATAGACCTTGATTTGGAATGGAAATGGGTTTAATAGAAAATATGTGAACGAGCTCACGTTACACCCGGTGCCGAGTGGTTACCGAAGCCCACAGATAAGACAATGCCACTTTGCACCTTGAGACATGACATCGAAATCTCAATTGTATTGTATTATGGCCGTTCAACCTTGAATGTGAACACACGCTTTCTTTACGGCAGCAATAGGCAGTTTAGTAGACCCTAGAACTAGTAATAAATTAATACACGATATCATTACTTTGTCGTGGAAACGGCTTGTAATTTTCAAAGAGTATAATATACAACAATAATCAATTGCCTGGCATTATTGTTGCAAATTTATGTACCTTATAAAGCCAAAATTGGCTTCCTTTGAAGCGTGAAATGTAAACTGGCTGCCTGGTTTTAAATGCATAACTTCTTCGTTTTGTGGTTTAAAAATTTTAATAAACTTACATGTGGTAGTTGTGTTATGAATTTGTAATACTGTTATCTCTTATTTCTATATTCAATATTGTTGTCAGCAGTACGAATACCAGACCAGTAATCTTGCCAAAGGGGAATTTGATCCAAATCTGCTCCCGCTATACACGCAGGAACATCTGAGCATCTTCTTTGGCCAATCTTTATTCTGACTAAGCTCGTACTCTCATTCGTCATGGAAATGCTGAAAAGGGCTTCGGGCAGACAGAAGTCTCGCTATCCCAAAAATATCTAGGATAATTTTAAGAAATTTGAAATCTTTTCCATTTTGTTTTAAAACTATATATTATAACTAAATCGAAAACTAAAACAATTATTGTACAACAGCAAAATCGTATCTATAGTGGTGGTTGTATAATTAGAAACGCTACTAGCAATAGGATAACAATATGTTCAACGACTTATCAAGAAAAACAATATAAATCCCACTACAAGTACAGACTCCATATTAGATTATGGACAAACATATAAATCAGTTTTAAGGTATGAACAATAACGGTTAACTAATTAGAAACAACAATAAAAACGTATGAAAACTATATTTTTTAAGTATTCTTAGTAAGTATTGATTTTTACGAAATAGCTACTATCCACAGCCTACCAATAGGTATAATTAATGTTTAGTGGCGTATTACTTATTTTCAATAACAGGACCACAAAGACGTAGAATTACCTATTTAACTGCCTTACTTGGACTACTTGCGTTCATTAATTATGTTAATATTTTTTGTAAACATAATTTGTTTCTGTAATTGGCTTATGTTTAAGAAAACATCCTTTGTACACTGTGTGTAGTTAAATGCTGTTGAAATATTGTTAATTAAATAAATAAGTAAATAAATTACGTCAATGAATTTCAGTTTTCTAGAGGGATCGAATTCGAACCTTTAATTGGGTATTTTTTTAGGAACACGAACGGTTGGCGTATCTTCTCTGATAGAGATTTTTCTTAGCAGAGCTTTTCTAAGAACATTTTCAACAGTCCACGTGTTTTGTAAAGATCAATTGCATTGAAAATTCTCTTAATTTAAATGCTCAACTATTATTCTGTACGCCCACTCATGACCTTTATGTTAATAAAGCTTCTTGGGCCAGTTTGAACAAAATAAAATTCGGATATAATTTGGAATTGTCGCCTAAATAGAAAAAGCAAAGAAATAAATGTTACCCTCCATATTTTCAAAAAAGAACGAGCTATGAATGCTTTTTTAAAATGTTTCTAATTAGGTGTCCAAGCGGCCAGTAACAGAAAATATACTCCTACATGTGTATGACTCATTTTGTAATTAATGTCAGATATGTTTTATATTTTATGCATTTATTGAGTATTTTCTTTGAGTGGCTGTTTTATTACATGATTATTAATTATTGAATTGCATGTTTTATACTAAAATTTGTAAGTTGAAGTTATACATTCTTTATTCATAACAAGCGTTTCCAATTATATCACCATCACTTTATATAAGAAAAAGTTTTACAAACTAATAATACAATAAAATTTTGCTAACTAGTTCACTGTACGATTGCGCAAGCACATTAAATCTACTAAACTTATTAAACGTAGCAGTTAACGTTGAATATGTGGAAGCGGGTTTTCTCTCACTGAATTAAACATTGTTTCTACAGTAGCGAACTACTTAATAGATTACTACCAAAATTGCCATTAATGTTCATATTATAATTAGTCTTAATGATTTGATCAATACCATATTAAATAATAACAAATATATAATATAATAATAATATTAAAAGAACGTTATTTTTTCTCACATCCCTTTTCTTTTTTTAACGTCCGTAGACTTTGTAATATTAGTTACGATTCGTGAAAATAAAAGAAATCACTAGTTTTTAGGTTAGGGTTGCCTAATCAGATTATTTTAAGCTACGCACGCGCCCTACTATTTTTCAACTCTAATCTATTCATGCAACAATTACTAATATACATGCACAAATGTCTAAACGATTGAATGAATGATGAAATAAATAAATAAAAACTAATTTAGGAAAATAAAGAGGGTTTTCGCTACATTTTACCTTTAAAATGTAGTTAATTATTTGATTTTATTCGCACCCTGCGTATAAAATCCAAGCAACTAAAGCTAATCAAGTACAAAAGAGTTCACACCAGCATGACAAAACTTATGTCACTTCCTTCTATATCAAACCCAGTTTTTTTACTTCAAATGATGACTTTCGCTGTTTTAATACTATTCAAAATTTGTTATTATAAATGTGTTTTTGTTTTGAATTCACGAATAAACGTTAATAGCAATGATGTTATAATATAAGCTATATTATTTCAAGGATTAGATCAGCGTTAAAACAAAATGTTACTGTTTTGACAATGATTGTATGGTCATTTATTATCCCAATCATTGAAGATAGCTCGTATAAACTGTGGTCAATTAATAAAATAGTTACTACTTCTTAATTTTAATGTTTTAAAATTTTTCTGTTACATATTAGCGAGTGTACTTTGCAAAAACTTCGGCCACCGTTCTCGCCGAACCCACCACTTGTGAGGACACAGCCCACTGAGTTTCGCGCCAAATCTTCTCAGTGGGTCACGTTTTCGATCCGGTAGTAGATTCTACGAAGGACTGATCTTGCTAGGCCATAGTGTTCGGGGTGGCCTTGGCGGTATCGCTTAATATCGCCAATCCGTTCAACACCCTCCCCTGGTCTGTGATAGGGGGGGGCGCTGGAAAGACACAGAGTGCCTCCCTACCTTCGTCGGCCAGTGGGTTCCTATCTGGAAGACAGATCGGTCACGTGTACCGGACACGGTGGGATCCTGCACTATTTCCCGGTCGTGCGCGGTGTTCCACAGGGGTCGGTGCTCGGCCCCCTTTTGTGGAATATCGGGTATGACTGGGTGCTGAGGGGTGCCCTCCTCTCAGGCCTGAGCGTCATTTATTACGCAGACGAGACGTTGGTCGTGGCCCGGGAGGCGAGTTTTGCTGAGTCTGCTCGTCTTGCCACCGCTGGGGTGGCACATGTCGTCGGCAAAATCAGGAGATTGGGCCTCGACGTGGCGT
>ASCI01005377.1:0-11028 GCA_002197625.1 Bombyx huttoni
TCAGACACGATGTCTAAATTTAAATTGTCTAGTATAACCGCTGTCCATCTTTCGCGCCAAAACGGGTGGGTGATGAACGTGTTTAGCTAACCGTTGGTTATTCATTTTTTTTGAATGTTTTCTGATCTTTTGATGTCGTTGTGGCCTAAAGGATAAGACGTCTGGAGCATTCGTATTAAGCGATGCGCCTGTGTCGGTGTTGGAATCCAGCAGGCAGGGATTAATTTTTCTAATGAACTACGTAACAAATGTTCACGATTGAGTTTCATGGTGCAGGAATAACACTATGCAAGAAAAATCAAGCCTGTAAAATTATTTTTTGCATGGTGGGACGTATTATGATTTCGCACGGGTAGGTATCAACACTTCGTCTATTTCTGTCGTGACGCAGTAATGCGTTTGGGTTTGAAGGGCGGGGCAGCTATTCTACTGTATAAACTGAAATCTTAGGTCTCATGTCTCCCCCTCGATCGGGTATCCGTAAATGGATTCCCCGACGTTAAATGTCGACGGTGTTTACGTTGTAGACGTCTATGGGCTCCGGTAACCACTTAACACCAGGTCTGCTGTGAGTTCGTCCAGCTATCAAAGTAATAGGAAAAAAACATAATACATTATTTAAAAAGAACGGATAAATACTTCGAAAACATATTATCGCAGGTGGCGTTTTCCACGACCCGTCACAAGTGATTAGTTGACCAGAGTGAGCAACCTCACAATGCGTGCTGTATCTTGAATGAGCATTTTTTGCATCCGCCCCTTAAACTAGCTTCTTATTTTTTTTATATTAACTTGCCTTTATGTCCTTAATTGCGAGAACGGAGTCGATTTTAATGTCGTTTATTACCTTATTCGACCTGGGTGCTTAGTGCGAGTTTTTTTAAAGTTCTCGATAGCGTACTGAAATTTGTATACAGTTGGAACAGCGTCCCTAGCGACAAACTGAGGCAGACGTTTCAACTCCATACAAATTTGAGTTTAATTTTACGCTATCGAGAACGTTAAAGTACTCGCACTAAGCATACTGGTGGTGAGCGCTTACCGGCACTCATAAACATCGTAGAGTCGAGAGTTGACTATTTGCCTACCATAGAGAGACCAAGCAATTTGCCTATTATCTAGTCTATTTAATCTAATAATCTATCTACTATTTTTTTTTATTGCACTGATGTGTGGACGAGCTGACAGCCCCCCTGATGTTAAGTGGTTACTGGAGCCCATCGACAACTACAACGTAAATGCGACGGCTGCCCCACCCTTCAAACCGAAACGCATTACTGCTTTACGGTAGAAATAGGCAGGGTGGTGATACCTACCCGTGCGGACTCACAAGAGGTCCTACCACCAGTAACTACGCAAATCATAATTTTTGCAGGTTTTGGATTTTTATTACACGATGTTATTCCCTCACCGTGGAAGTCAATCGTGAACATTTGTTGAGTACGTATTTCATTAGAAAAATTGGTACCCGCCAGCAGGATTCGAACACTGGTACATCGGTGTTACGAATGCACCAGGCGTCGTATCTTTTAAACCATGACGACTTGGCTGACGACCATGAGCGATGATAACGTTTGCCTGTAAGGAGAATAGTAAAAAAAATTACCTATCGCTAAGGACATTCCTATCGTGTCCCGGGGGCGGTAAGCTCAGCTGGTATGGCGTATTAAAATAATGTTGTTGTTCGTGTGAGCGATAGACGACGCGGCCGCCTCGCACGACCATGTAGCCGCTATCGCCGATGTTTGCCGCTCGCATTAAGCTCTCGTTGCGGTCCAAAATCATGACGCAGGCTGTACTACTACCTGCAAAACAGATTAATTTCAATTCGTCTAACAATCCATATCAATTTTCATTAAATAGTTCTAATTTTTTGGTAACTTAATTTGTTGGTATATTCCTTTGAATACTGTATAAACTATTCTGTTTATGTATATATATGTATTTAATATGAAATTCACTGCACCTATTACTATTTTCTCTGCACTACCTTAGGTTGACTGATATAAATTACTTTAAGCATTAAGACTGCCAATGTAATTTTTAGATGAAGTGTAATAAATAAATAAGTATTGAGTTCGCGAGAAGTCCGAATTACATAATAATATCTCTACCAAGCAAACAAACGGTAGCCTGTTATTGTTAGATGCGACATATAAAATTTGCCTTGAAAATCAATCAGATTAATAAACTGGTTCCTTATTTTTTCTTAGAAAACAAATGGTTGCACATATCTCGATACATATCTGGCTATATCTGCATAAGGCGGATAAAACTAGAGTGACAGACACATGTGCCGTACGTATTTATGAATTGTTTCCGACTTTTAAATGAAGCCGGAGGGACTAATTTGTACGTACTTGTACAACTGTCGTTGAACGATTGATTTTAGCATCTATTCAAGATTGTATGGCATCAATTTTAATTTAGCATTTAACATCTGGGATATGTACAAACAGAATATAAATATTTCTTTAACAATAAATTATTATTGAGGTTTTCAACAATAATGATCATGTTAACAACTTCTATTAAGTTATTTATAACAGATATGGTTTAAATTACATTTTCACCAGATCCTCCAAAATTTTCAGATATACCTTGACTTTCATTACTGAAAAACGGGAGATAGGCCTAACGGCTAAGTGCCATTAAGTGTGACTATTGGTCACTAACCTTAAGACATGAAGTTGTAGGCCCAGTTTTATGGATAAAAAGACAGTTTAGTGTTTAGCAGCCAGAACAGGAGGAAGAAGAGAAAGACCTATCAACTTGATTTCATTGCACTTGGTCATTTATTATTTTTAATGCTAACACATGTTAGGTCCATACAGATTTACATTTACTCATTTACTCGCATTAGTAATTTAGGCACCTAACTTGTCCTAGGATTTATCCAAAGCATAACCTGCAACTACCACCTGTCTGTTTCATAATTCCGGCCTTGATTATGATAGCCATTATAAAGTTTGTGGATAAATCATGTCAAAGATAGACAGATGTGATGACCATCGTTGCGGTAACCACTTAATGATATGAGGCCTTTAATATGTTAGTCTATCAAATTAAAAGAAAGTATATCTCTCGATACAGATAAATCATTTTTAGATAATATATTTATTTCATATTTTTCTTTTCGAAACAGGAGCGCTTTTCAAAAATGGGCATATAATTAATTAAGACATTATAAACGGTATAACTTCACAAATTTCAACATTATATTACCTAATATTGGTTTCTTGTGTTCTAATAGCTCATAATAGGATTTGGCTAGCAAGTCTCCAGGTTCTGACAACTTAAAATGACCCATTTGGACTAGTCTCTCACAAGTTCGCATGAGATATGACGAAAATTCACCAGGATCAATCCCATATGCTCGCCAGCCACCAACACCATCTGCAACACCTGTCAAAGAGTAGAACAATGTATTCTCTACTTTATTTATGAACAACTTTCTTGTGCTTATTATAAGAGCAACATATTTTATTGTAAATATTGAATTCTTCCAGAGAATTGGGTTGCAATATCATTCAACTATTGTTAACTTTTAACTATTTAAAAGTAACATCATCACAACTATGTATTGGTAACATTGCACAATATTTACTAAGAGTTTGTAGTGAACAAACATCCCTTCTTCATTTTACCTATTTACGATCAACAACTATATCGAGGGGTGAAAGGTTATATGGTTTAAGTGACATTTTTTAAACTTTACAGGAAAGCCATTGGACACCTTGGCTGCCATGCAAAATTTATGTGACATACCCGAGGCGCCAAAATGTATATTTTTATTATGCGATCCATATTATGTTGGGACTTTGTATACAATGGATAAATGTATATTCTGTATGGCATTAATTTCTTCTAAGCATTACAGGGAATGTTTACCCTAATTACATATGGTTCTTTTATTTATTTCTTTGGTAGGTGAACGAACTCACAGCCCACCTGATGTTAAGTGGTTACTGGAGCCCATAAACATCTACAATGTAAATACGCCACCCACCTTGAGATATAAGTTGTAATGTCTCAGTGTAGTTACAACGGCTGCCCCACCCTTCAAACCGAAACGCATTACTGCTTCACAGTAGACATAGGCAGGATGGTAGTACCTACCCGTGCAGACTCACAAGAGGTCCTTCCACCAGTACAAAGATTTTACTATTGGTCGCCCTGCCGGTCACCGGTGATCCCCGGCAGCCAATGTGTTAAAATTTAAAATTTGGAATAAAATATCATAACAAAAACCATCAAACTATTGATGGTGATACAAAAAAAACACACTTTTATTTATAAAGATAAATGTGCGACATTTACATGTTGAACAAATTATTAAACCAAAAGTATAAAGGTACTATTATAGAAGTACCACCACCCTGCCTATTTCTATCATGAAGCAGTATTGCGTGTCAGTTTGAGGGCTGGGGTAGCCGTTGCAACTGTACTGAGATATTACAACTTATATCTCTAGGTGGGTGACGCATTTACGTCATACATATCTATAGGCCCCAGCAACCCTTTAACATCAATGGGCTGTGAGCTTGTTCACCCATCAATGCAATAAAAAATGTCAAACAGCTAAAGACTTGTGAGCGGCTTTCAAATATCATATTAATAATTAAGTATATCAATCAATGGTTCACAATTATTTATTTTCAAAACAATTAATGTATTACAATCAAAGCAACAGTATTGAAATTCACTCACTTATTTCCATTGATTAAATAATTTACTTGTGTGTTGTCTAAATATTGTTGTTAGATTACAATCAGTATCAAATTATAATTTGACATTATAAAGTAGGTCTCAAACAAATCTTTTGGTTTACAAAAATATATCAGATGGGTCCACAGTGGTACAAAGACAAGAGCTGACAATTTCCAATTGAATTTAATATAAATATGTGTTTAATTCAGCTAGCACAACATTAACTTAGTAAAAATACCTAATATATCGTCCTGGGAACTGGAAATTGTTCTAAATTTAATATGAAATACATTGAAATTATCAAAGTAGCATGTGAGGATGGAAATTTACCAGCAGTTCACTAAAATTACAGTAACGGCCTACATTTCTCCAATTAGATGAGTTGCTAGTTTTATTTTTAAATTTCGTGTATTATTTATGTATGTATTAATCTCAGAATATAATCTCAAAATGAGACAAAGATGGCAATAGAAACAATCAAACTAGAAACTAACTACAGAATGCTTTAACATAAATTTGTGCAAAACCATATAAATGTTTAAAATTTTATGTTTTCAGTGTAGTTTCTTACCAATTACATCTGCATTTTGAAAGTTAGTTGCAAACCAGGCGTCGTCACCAAACTGTCCTTTACGAGTTCGCCCGTTGGCAATGTCTTTAGGAAAACCACAAACCACTGAAACTAAATAAGGATGCTTCTTATTGAAAACATTTAATTCTGCTGCACTAGAAATACTCGCGAGTCCATTGCGTAGAGCACGTGAGAGCAATCTGCCTGTCCAGAAAATTGACTGCATCGTTTGTGTTAGTTCGCACTTTATCACCGACCTTTTACACCCAAGCACACATTGCCAATGATTTTAAAATGTTGAATACCCAAAACCCATGTTATGTAGGTAATCGTAGAATAAGCAGAATTAACTTGTGTAATTGAATAAAATTTGATTTGATATTTTGAACATAGGTACCCTCGCCCTAGCACAGACTAAACAACAATAGCATGCAAGCATTAGTGGTCGTGTCGCGTGAGTTAGTTCTATTTGTCATAGACATTGAACTAAAAAACACAGACTTTATGGCTTGTAAAATAAAAAACCAAAGCTGGGGATAGTGAGTTGAAATCAGTTTAAGAAAAAAAATATTTTAATTATGCGATATAGTCTCTCAGACAAGATAAAAATAACGACTGAAGTTTACATGTTAATATTAAACTAAATTAAAACATATACATATTTCATAATCAGGACGAATTCATGCAGATACAGCAGTATTCGTTCCAAAATCCATGACTGAGGCATCATTGAATCTTTTTGCTCGTTGTTTTTGACAGCTGTCAAATTTAACAGTGAGTATACCTTCAATTTTATTAAATTCGACTTTAAGTCAATTACGTGTAAGTGGATTATTCTTAAGCATGAGAGTATGGGTGCAGGTCAATATTGATCCATAAACAACGTTCTGTGACGTTTCCACCAATCTATGGAAAAAGGAAGGCGTTGTAGAATTTGTCGAACGGAGGGCGCTCATCTTCATGGTGAAATCGTAATGACGGCCGAAAACTATTGAAAATTTACACCGGGTTCTTGTAGTTCGCTTTGTAGCATAGTGTTAGCAGAATTAAACTATTTCATTTCTAAAAGAGTGTAAAGAAAAGGCTTAAAACTGGTGTTCGATAAGTCACTTGGCAATATGCCTGCCGTCAGAGGAGATGGTATGCGAGGGCTCGCTGTCTTTATCTCGGACATAAGAAACTGTAAGAGTAAAGAAGCAGAAATAAAGCGAATCAACAAGGAGCTAGCAAACATAAGAAGTAAGTTTAAGGGTGATAAAACTCTAGATGGATATCAAAAGAAGAAGTATGTGTGTAAACTTCTGTTTATATTTCTGCTCGGACATGATATCGACTTCGGGCACATGGAAGCAGTAAATTTACTTTCATCCAATAAATACTCCGAAAAACAGATTGGATACCTTTTCATATCTGTCCTAGTCAACACCAACAGTGACCTCATTAAACTTATCATACAGAGCATCAAAAACGACCTACAGTCTCGCAATCCTATTCATGTAAACTTAGCTCTTCAATGTATTGCCAATATTGGTAGCAAAGATATGGCTGAAGCTTTTGGTACGGAAATACCTAAACTACTTGTCTCTGGTGATACAATGGATGTAGTAAAACAGTCTGCTGCACTTTGCCTTCTTCGCTTATTTCGCAAATCTCCTGAGATAATACCAGGAGGAGAGTGGACTTCTCGCATAATTCATCTACTAAATGATCCCCATATGGGTGTGGTAACTGCAGCAACATCTTTGATTGATGCTCTTGTAAAGAAGAATCCTGATGAGTATAAGGGTTGTGTAACATTGGCTGTAGCACGACTTAGCAGAATTGTTACTGCCAGTTACACAGATTTACAAGATTATACATATTACTTTGTACCTGCTCCTTGGTTGTCTGTCAAACTGTTACGCCTCTTGCAAAACTATACTCCTCCATCTGAAGAACCCGGGGTTCGAGGACGTCTTTCAGAATGCTTAGAAACAATTTTCAACAAAGCTCAAGAACCACCAAAATCTAAAAAAGTGCAACATTCCAACGCAAAGAATGCTGTTCTTTTTGAGGCAATAAGTCTTATTATACACAATGACAGCGAACCTAACTTATTAGTTCGTGCTTGCAATCAGTTGGGGCAATTTCTTAGTAATCGTGAAACTAATTTGCGTTATTTGGCTCTTGAATCAATGTGTCATTTAGCTACATCAGAATTTTCTCATGAAGCAGTAAAAAAGCATCAAGAAATAGTAATACTCTCAATGAAAATGGAAAAAGATGTTTCTGTTAGGCAGCAAGCTGTAGATCTTCTGTATGCAATGTGTGATAAGACTAATGCAGAAGAAATTGTACAAGAAATGTTAGCTTATTTAGAAACTGCTGATTATTCAATCAGGGAAGAAATGGTCTTAAAAGTTGCTATATTGGCTGAAAAGTATGCTACAGATTTTACTTGGTATGTGGATGTAATTCTTAATCTTATAAGAATTGCTGGTGATTATGTCTCTGAAGAAGTTTGGTACAGAGTAATTCAAATAGTAATAAATAGAGATGAAGTTCAAGCATATGCTGCTAAAACGGTATTTGAAGCATTACAAGCTCCAACATGCCATGAGAATATGGTTAAAGTTGGAGGATATATTCTGGGAGAGTTTGGTAATTTGATAGCTGGAGATACAAGATCATCACCACTAGTTCAGTTTGAACTTTTACATTCAAAATACCATTTGTGTTCTGTTGCAACAAGAGCACTATTGTTATCAACATATATCAAGTTGGTAAATCTTTTCCCAGAAATAAAGAATAGAGTTCAAGAAGTATTTAGGGCAGATTCTAATTTACGTTCGGCTGATGTTGAGTTGCAGCAAAGAGCATCTGAATACTTGCAACTTAGTATTGTTGCCAGTACAGATGTTTTAGCCACAGTACTGGAAGAAATGCCTGCTTTTCCTGAAAGAGAATCTTCTATCTTAGCAGTATTGAAAAAGAAGAAGCCAGGTCGTATTCCAGATGATGTTAGAGAATCGAAGAGTCCTCTGCCCACAATTGCTCCAACTGCTATCATTAACTCAACTAACAATACTAATAGCTCCAGTGCTGATCTCCTAGGCCTGTCTACACCACCTGGTTCAGCGGCCCCTACTACAGGGAATGGTTTATTGGATGTACTTGGAGATTTGTACACATCAACAAAAATAAGCCCCAGTACTGTGCAGCAAAATAACATCAAAAAGTTTTTGTTTAAAAACAATGGGGTGCTTTTTGAAAATGAATTGATCCAGATAGGTGTTAAAAGTGAGTTCAGACAAAACCTTGGCAGAATTGGCCTATTTTATGGCAACAAAACCCAATTTCCAATACAGAATGTCCATCCTGAATTACATTGGACTGACTTGCATAAACTAAATGTACAAATGAAACCAATGGAACCTGTGTTGGAAGCAGGTGCTCAAATCCAACAAATGTTGACAGCTGAATGTTTAGAAGATTTTACTGATGTACCAAGCATGTCAGTCTCATTTATATATAACAATGTACCACAAAAAATAACAATGAAACTCCCACTCACCCTTAATAAATTTTTTGAGCCTACTGAAATGAATGGTGAATCATTCTTTGCACGTTGGAAGAATTTGGGAGGCGAACAACAGAGAGCCCAAAAGATTTTCAAAGCCCAGGGACAGATTGATTTGACTGGCACAAGAACAAAATTGGCTGGATTCGGTATGCAATTATTGGATGGTATAGATCCTAATCCAGATAACTTTGTATGTGCCGGCATTGTCCATACAAAGATGCAACAAGTAGGATGCTTAATGAGACTGGAACCTAACAAACAAGCTCAAATGTACAGACTAACTATACGATCTAGCAAGGAGACAGTTTCTCAAGAAATCTGTAACTTACTTGCTGATCAATTTTGAAAATGTTATTAGAATCACAATATTGTTGATAACCACTTAAATTGTGTAATTGATGCTTAGCTGTTTAGGTTGTAGAGTACAATTTTGAGCAGAGTTGTAGTATGTTGCAGTTTAGCAGAAGACAAATGAAATCTCCTAAGTAGATTAATGAATTTATTTTAGTTCTATTATAATATTTTTGTAATTTACTATAGTTTATGTGTTTGATTCATACTGAGAAATCAAAAGACAGGTTTAAGTTTATAGATATGTTTTCCTATTTAAATTATATATAAATGCAATGAGCCTAAAATCATTGTCACGATTTTACATGTTTTATTTTTTAAATTAAATCACTTTGTCTATAAAATTGTATGCAGATAAGACTCTTTCTTATCAAGTTATTATTTATCTGTTTAGTATATTTATAAATTAAAAACATCATGTTCCATTGATGAAGATAATTTACCAATTTTAAATCTTCTTCTATCTTAAATCTTCTATTATACGTAAGTATAATGTAATGTTGAAATGTAAGTGTACCAAAGTAGACTTTTGATGTTATTATGAAATTACAAATTAGAAAAATTACTTTTTTGGCCTGTGAAAATATATTATCTCTAAAGTAAAATTATTGAATATGCTGTCGTTTATTAGATTTATTTAATAAGGTATATAATATATCCTACATTTTTTTACAAATCTGTTACAAATCTTAGGTATAATTTGTCAAATTAATATATAATAAATATATACATTGTTTCTATTCAGCAATATTCACAAATAGTTAAAAGTTATTAAATACATTGTTACAATGGGTAACCATAAATGTACATGGACACATTCCTAATTTTTTCCACATTTCATAACAACTTTTATATTTTTCCGAAATATGCAAAATTCTTCTGTAGTGTTGTTAACATGTGAATGTGTAAAGGGAAATAAATGTACAATACAGTACACATAGCATCAACCACTATGTTTTAGAATAGAGATTGTGTTGTAACCATTGAGTTGTAGGAATCTCAAATTACAATTATTTATTTTCATATAATTTTGTACCATATTACCACAGATTGTAAAATGTAGCAAATTGTAGATCATATTTTAGTATTATAAACATAAAATGTTATAAAATTGGTAGCATGCTAAAGTTTTCTTTGCATGGTAGATAAGTTAAATGTAATATATCATTCAACATATTTAATCTTGTTATTAATGTGGTATAGCATTACTGTATGTATATTATGAAGAAAAATAACTACATGCTTACTGATAAAAATATACTTGGTCAAGCAAGATTATTGTTAACTGTGAAACATCGCAACTGAACGTGATTCAGTAATAGTTCTAGATGTTTGTTCTTGCGCTTTCTAAATGATATTGTAACTATTCCTAATAAAATATTTATCCAATTTAATCACGGCGTTTTACAATGCCCCTATTATATTACATTTAATTCCAGATGGACATACAATGATAAAAATGATAAAAACTGACTGTAATGACATTGTACAACAGTGATTTAAAAAAAAATCGCGTTTATGCTTAACTAAATTCTTTTGAGACATGATCTCTTGTCTTAAAGTGGATGGTGGTGTTAACTTTGCGTGTGGGCTCCGATACCGCAATACCGTTTTCTTGTGATTAAGCACATGTTATTTTTTCGCGTCTAAATTTGCTAGATGATATCAGACAGCAAATTTACCCAAAACACGAATTAGTAAATATACTACTAACAGAAGTGAATAATGAAATTCAAAATGACGTGGTGTAATTTCATCGAGTGGCCTTGATTGGCCTTATTTTTTTTTATGATTGAAAGATTACTGGTGGCCCGAAGGCCTTTCCAGATTCGCC
>ASCI01005821.1:0-13808 GCA_002197625.1 Bombyx huttoni
ATCTCAAGGTGGGTGGCGCATTTACGTAGTAGATGTATATGGGCTCCAGTAACCACTTATCATCAGGTGGGCTCTGACCTCGTCCACCTATCTACGCAATAAAAAAAAACAAAACGAAAAAAAAAGGATAGCGTTTGTTGTAAGTTGTTACAGAAAAAACTTACAGAGTAATTATCAATTTCGGCTTTTAGCACGAAGAGATAAAAATATTTTTTTTTAATTGCCCTTGTAGGTAGACGAACATACGCGCACATAATGGTGATAGATGATCATGGACTTCAGCACTGTCAGGGGCAGAACCAAGCCACTCCCTACCATCTAATATTCTCCACAAGCCTCGTTTGAAGAAGGACATGTCATAGCGCACAAGAAACACCTTGGAGCTCGTTCCAAACCCGGATGGTACGTGAAAAAGAAGATCTCTGGAAACGCATTATAGATGAACGCAGTGGTTCCAGGTACTATGGATGAAATCTACTCCGATGGCGGGCGGTGCGATGGTAAAAACGACATAATAGAATTATTATGGAATTAGGAATTTTCTTTGCAATTAACGTCTCATATCGTATTCGTTGACAGCGGTGAAAGTCTCACTACTGAGTGTATGTAACGATTTCTACGATCTGTCTTTTTGATTGACCATCAATCTAGTAAATTAAAAAGTACAAGGTGTGAGATTAGGGACGCCTAATTTCTTTGTTAATAATGCTGCCTCTCTCAGTGTTTAAATATGCCCTTTTTAACATAACCACTTGTTAAACTGTGGCGTAAAGCGATATATAGTGAAGATTTTATTATTTCACATACATTAATATCTGCATTTTAGTTCATATTTAATTAGATACTTCTGAAATAACAACTAACATTTAAATACTTTTAAAATAACAGTCATTTAAGTTATTTTGATACAAACGAGGTATTTTGAAACTGTAAATGAAACTAAATAATTGGAACAGATATTGAAATACGAACGAATCTCATTTGAAAACGGGGCATAATTAATATCACGCTAGAACGGTAAAGTGGATCGTAAATAAAGCATTTGCTTTTTATAGCGAAGGTATAATCAAAGATGATATTGTTACGGGCCGTGGCAGTTATATTGTTCCAATATTCAGTGAGTTTATCGTTCTTGTATATGCAAGTTATTGTTAATAAAAATGAGTAGGTAATGAATGTTGAAATTTTCCGCCCGAATTTTCTTGGAGAAGCCGATATTTTACGCGTTCGATTGTCTTCCTCGTATTATCTTAAATTATCATGTTACAAATCGATATTTTTCAATATTACTTATTTGGTGGTTTGTACTTATTTAATATCTACATAGTATGGCGCTGTATTATTGGTTTATTTGTTCAGGGTTCCATTAGCCTTTGTAGAGTTGTTTTAGTAGTTTAAGGAAGGTTTCTAATAAACTACCATAATAGTGTCTACGAACGGACTTATACAAAAGCACATTTAATTCGTAACGCTTTTTTAGTTTCTTAAAAGAATCTCATCTTTTGTTTAATTGTTGATTTATTAAAATCAAAACAGTTTGTTTTCTCAAAAACATGATTTGTGAAGATCAATTTATTGAATTTTTTTCATTTATTTTAGTCGTTTCTTTAATTACCTCATTAGTTTCAATTGAAAAACCACAATAAAATACAGCCGTATACATAATACCTAATAAATTTTTTTACTTATTGAGCGGAAACACCGTAATACCCTTTTAAAAATTATGTTATGAGACTTGAGAACAAAGTATCCGAGTTCGTTATAAATGAAGAATTAATTAAATTAAGCGAAGAGAAAATGACACGGCAGGTTGATAAATTTTGATTGCTCTACTTCGAAATGTACTGTTGGGAATAAGATGAATCAGGAGTACCAAGATTTATTAATAATTTTTTTTATTGCTTAGATGGGTGGACGAGCTCACAGCCCACCTGATGTTAAGTATACTGGAACCCATAGACATCTACAACGTAAATGCGCCACCCACCTAGACATGTAAGTTATGAAGGTCTCAGTATAGTTACAATGGCTGCCCCACCCTTCAAACCGAAACGCATTATTGCTTCACGGTAGAAATAGGCAGGGTGGTGGTACCTACCCGTGCGGACTCACAAGAGGTCCTACCACCAGTAAAATTCAGCGCTCCTATTTGCTTTATGAAAAGGGGAATGTACTGAATATGCGAATTATTGTTGCTGAAGTCAAAATTTAACAGAAAGAATAAATTTGTGTTATCAAAATATGCTTTTCGAGACGCTAAGGTATAATGTAAAATAATGTATTATGCGAATCTAGCTTTTATTATCTTGAGTTTCATATTTAATAACTCGTATCTACTATGAGGAATAACTAAATCAAATTAATAGTAAATACTAGATTATTAATGATAGTAGGACCTCTTGTAAGTCCGTATTGAAAGGTACCATCACCCTGCCTATTTCTACAGTGAGCAGTAATGCGTTTCGGTTTGAAAGGTGGGCTAGTCGTTGTAACTACACTGAGACCTTATTGGTGGGAAGGATTGGTGGAAAGGTGGGTGGCGCATTTACATTGTAATTTACATTTACATTGTAGAGCTCGTCCACCCAACTGTGCAATAAAAAAAATCTAATATTTACACCAGAAGATACAATCAAACCTTTTTTATCATAAAATAAATACTTTTTATCATAATTAGACGGTATGTTGTTGTTACGATATTGAAATGTCAAGGAATCACGTTCTATCTTGCTTTAAGTGGGGCCCATAGACAGTAACAATATAATGTACCCTCAGACGAGATTTCTAAGTCTCAGTTTTATAGTATAATGGCTGGGCAGTCCTTCAAACCAAAACGTATTGCTGCTTCACGGCAGAAATAGGCAGAGTGGTTGTGTCCGTGTGGATTCACAACGCCTACTGCCAGTAAAAGCTAAGCGTAACCACCAGAGCTGTAAAGCATTGGTAATGTTAGAAATATTAAAACACGACAATAATTTTTTAAGGGTACTTTTGAAAGAAATTACTTTCTACAGAGAGAGAGAGAGAGTGAGAAACAGAGTGCATTGGTGATGTTTTATGTTCGAAATCAAAGAAAAAAGACAGTGATAGTCATCTTAAAACATGACCCATACTTTTTGCACGCCGCTTAACAATCAAAGGTTTGACATCGTAAAATAAATGGAATACTACAATTTTATGAATTCTGAGTATCTGGGTGGATAGGTAACTAGGGATTTGCCTATATCTGTTCCAACGCAATCTCGTAGTGCAGTTTCAAAACACTATTATAATATAATCGAAACTTCGACTACTCAAAATGAGTAGTCACGCTGTCAGTCACAGCGGATGGGCGGAGAGCTAAATATGTTCAGTGTCGCATTAAGGTGGTGGTGTATTTCCGTAACGAGTTCGCAAAAGGTCTGCTCCCACCCTGTATATTGTGTACAATGCAACGTATCTTTTAAGGTATATTTATGTTACATATATTTTATCATTCATTAGCTAATAATAACGAATCGTTATAATAATATTTTCGATGTTCACGTATTAATAATAATATAGTGAGATTACAATGAAAACTATAAAGTTAAATTCTTTGATTATAACTCTTATGCCAATCGTAGTCAAACAATCAAACGTGTGATCTGTAGACCTCTACGACGGAGCTACGAAGCTACGGAATCGATGTAATGAAAAATTCAATGAAAAAGCAAACGTTAAAATAAGTTGAAGGTAAAAAACTCACGGTCTGTATCGCATGCGGTGTTGGAAAGTGCGGAGGCGAGTGATCGCTTACCATCAGGGGGACTGCTTGTCTGTTTCGGTAAGACACGATTATAAAATAATTTAAATGAAGTTTTCATGGATTGTTTAGTTATGTAAAAAAGAATACTGATGAATTTAAAATGTTATTTGATTTTAAAATATCCTCAATGTAAAATATCAAGTTTCACTCACCATTGCTATGGCATAAACAATGTTGCTCACACCTATAGAAGTTTTTTTTTTATTTAATATTTTATTATCTAAAACCGCTTTTAAAACTAATATATAAAATAAAAGATTTTAAAAAATCCAGTAAAATTTGTCAACTTAAAAATAATTGGTGTTTTCTTTAATACACTTGGAGGCAATTCGTTTAAAACTTCATAAAGTTATTTAAACATCACTGGTAGTGTTTCGATACGCGAGTTAGTTTACAATAAAAATAAACAGCATCCGCACAACACCTTCATAAATAGTTAATTAAATTTATATACTTTTCAGATCGGAATTATCGTACAGAAAAAACCGAATAACCGAATTTTTATCAAGAATATATTCGCTATACAAAAAATAATAGATTCGTTGTAATTTCTACGTTGAACGTTTTATTTTTAGTATTTTTATATCACGCTTCTATGCTATCAGATATTTTTTTGTTGAGGTTATCCGTTGTCTGCGGTACGTCACTTTCGTTCTAGTAAACATGGCAGTGATCGCAACAGATGAGAAGGCGCGGGCGAGCGAGCCTGCGCCGGGAGTTCGCGTTCATCTCATCTCGATATGATCCGCGCGATCGCGCTGTTACTTGTGCCATTCGGAAATGACAGCTAGCTACATCAGGAGTCCACTGTGGCGCTACTGAGCGTACCTCTCTTTCACAAAAGAGAGACCCTCTCACTTTTACCTCCTTGTCGACAAAACAGCTCGTAGACAGAGACACGAGAGCTACCGACGAATCGATTGGCTGACGAAAATGGGCGGGGGTCGAGCACGTGGCGAGGCCGTGGTTAGTGAGTAGTGCTCGTATTGCAAGTGAGTTTACTGTTGTAATTTGCTTCACGTACCACAGAAGCTGTTCAGTTCATTTTAGAATGAAAGTTCGCGCCACTCGTTTACATTTGAACACGTTTTAAATTTGTATGCAACTTTTGCAACTTAAGATTTATTGTATTAGGATTGCAATATTTATTAATTTAATTTCTATGATGTCATGTTTGTTTTGTTTTTTCTTTTGTTTCTAAGAATTAAATTCAATCGCGTCGACGTATCGGCTAAATTAATTGATTAGCTAGATTTTTTAAAGGCTAGAATTATGTTTGAAGGGCTAGAAACAATTTTTGTTTTATAAATGGCACCGGGTTTGATATGCTCACCTAAATAATATTTTGCTCTTGTTTTGAGACTCGCGTGAACTGAAAATAGTATCAAAGAAATCACCACTTTGTAACCGATAGACAGATCGATGTCGTGTGAGACATACGTAATGATATAACTGTGTTGACCTTCTTGTGTTTGAGACGCTGTGACCTTGAAAATCTTAATGCATAATAAATAATCATTAAATATCGTACGAAAGAAATCTTTTATCGTAGAATCACTGCGAATTCATGTGTGTTAGTTAGAGTAATAAATTGTTCACAAGCTACCTTGTACCACAAAAAACCTTGTCCCAGATTCGGTTCGCCATCTACTCCGGTCATGCGACTGTAACATGTGCCTTATCTTTTCGACCACATTCGTGCTTACAAATGAAAGTGAAAGTTATTTGATTCATGTCGATATCGCGTTGTGTATAAGTAACGCGCATGTGTATGTAGACGAACTTAAGTAAGTTAAAGAATAGGTTAGGCTCCTGGAATTGTTGATGCCCGTGAGCGATAGAAAAAGTGCGATCAGATGCGTCGTAATGTCTGACTTACCTGTTTGGGTGCTCGAATCGAAGAACGTGCTTGTGGTCTCAACAGTCATAGTTCCTATTGTACCATCCAAAATTTGTGTGGATGAATCGCGTCGACCGCGTGCTCGCATGCAAGCGTCATCGCTTTGGGAGCTTTGTCGTCTAAAGTTACGGCACCTTATCATCTCTTCGGTTGTAGATTGTCGCCGAAAACCGCGAGCAATTAATATTTCTTCTGTTGTCGATTGTCTCCGGATCATAGTACGCTCTGGAGGACGTGCACATGGGCTCGGATCCCGACTGGAGCATGAACTAGATTCTGGGCTTCTAGCCCTGCCCATTCTTGCGCATGAAGCTTGTCGCCGTAATCTGCTCCGGCGACGGGCTGCCGAAGGACTCAATTCACCACCACCTGCCCGGTCGGGACTTAATTGTGAACGGTCACGTCTTGGACGAGCAGCAGAATCAGGACTAAGAGAATCTCTTCTAACTCTTCCTTCGTCATCGGGACCTAAAGATGGACCAGAATCCCTGCGTCTAGCTCCAGGAGGACCAGTCGGATCATCGAATGCTGTAGCTTGTCTTTGTAGTCTACCAAGTCGGCGTTCTGGACTTGCAGCTGCACGAGAATCTCGTCTAGCCCGACCACACTGTGTAGTGGAGTCTCTGCGACCTCCCAAATTTATCGGGGCTTTTCCAACGGGAGTGGTCGCCTGATTAGTCTGTGCAACTTGAGTACCTTGGCTTGTTTGAACAGACTGTGATGTGCTGGTCGTCGGTATTGTTGGTGATGTCGGTGACGGTGTCACAGCCGACGTTATAATCGTGGGCATAGTCATAGGGTGGCATTCTCCGTCCGATCGGCTTGGTTCATGGACAGTAACTACAGTTACCGATGGTGGGTGAGTCGAAGGACCCGGATCGGAAGATACGTCTACGAAAGATGGTGCAGCAGGGGGAGGTGGAGAGCTGCGCCGCTTCCTGTGTGTTGCTACAATGCGTGGTGGCTGAGCAATTATGGAGTCACGTCTATGTCTAGAACCATCGACCGAATCTCTACGTTCTTTTTCTTCAGAACTACGACGTTTCATACGTTTATCTTTTGTTGGTATTATAATAGTTGAATCCCTTCGTTCAAAATAATTCGAAAATTCCACTCGGAAATCTGGCTGAGCAGATTTCGAATCACGACGCTTGGAAGCCATGGACTTGATTCCAGAATCAGCTGACGAATCACGTCGTCGACGTGGTGGAGGTTCGGATCGTGTCCATGGCAGGGATCGGGCTAAGTCAGCGAGTGTTTCCCTTCTAGAGAGTGGGGCTCTCTGTCTTCTTGGAGCACCACCACCTCCCCATTCGCGGAGAATGTCAGTCAGCTGGGCAAGGGATGAACGACGACGACGAGGTCCACCTGCCATAAGCAAATCATTTCTGAACTAATCTTAATGTTAAACGAATAATATTCACAACATTGTTTATTATTATTTGTTATATCACAGTTCATGAAATTTCGGATTATCTTCAAAAATCACTCTTACCTCTAGGTTGATCTGAGACGTCGGGCTCTGGCGGCGATAGACAGGATACTTGCGCCGCTGAATCTCTTCGGCTGCCCAGCCTTTGTCTTAGTGTGGACTCTTCTAGTGTCGAACGCGTCAGCTCGTCCCAGCCGTTGCCTCCAGCCCACACGAGCCCCACTTGGTGGGACAGTATCGGGAGGTTGCAAACGAAACATATTGCAGTCATTGTCCTGTCAAAAGATGGCACAGTGTTAAAATTGCAAGGTCTTAAATGTAAAAAACAAAATTGTGGTGAGTTGGAACGAACGAACGAATGGCAATTACTTACGCTTTGTTTTTATGAAAATTAGCGTCTCTACACATGTAGACAGTGATACGCGGTTTACTAGGGACACGAAGCGAACAAGCGTGAAGTCTCATATCGCCCTCCCTTGTGTTCGCATCAACGGCCTGATAAAACTGAACTACCGATATTAAGTAATAACCACTCCTGTGCCTGTCGACACGTATTATCAACAAACAATTGGCGATAAGTACACCATTCCTCTGGGAGACCTACGCCGCCTATGTCTGTAATTGACAATGTATTTTTGGCATCATAGCGCGCGGACGATACCACGTACATACATAGATGGGCATTTTCAATTATTCAATTTTCAGAATCGGCGTATTTTTAGAGATAGAACGATCGAATAAATTGTTGATGTTAGATAAAATTGATATAGGTTTTGTTATATCGTTACGTGCTTATAACGATGATAGATAAAGGCACGTTTGATTACTGGGCGGTGTTATTGTGTCAGTCGTGATAAGCCGTATCTCCTCGGTATACAGATGAGCGACTACCCTTTGTAGCTCTGGAGACGTACCGTTCAGTGGCCTCTATTATATTTGCCGGAGTGGAAATTGCGTGATTATTGAGATTGAAATCCTTTAAACGCGTACCTATTTAGTCGTAAACTTCCTATCTATTTACGCCATGTTTCGAGTTAACAATGTGGAAACCGTGATAAGCCACTGTATCAGCGTCTTTCAATTCTTCATAAAATTAATTTAATTTTAAAACAATACATCTAAAACTATATTGTAATGAAATTACTATTACGTTGCATTGTGCGTTATTGCGAAACGATTTGTGTGATATGATTCGAAATGTTATATTCAAGCGCTAACGTTCGTGTTAAATTTTTGATTTGATAGTGCCATTTTAACGAGCACTAAAAACAGTTTGGTTCTCAAAACTACCTAGTGATTGATTTTACTACAATTACCTAATACTTTTTAAGCGATTTGCATGATTTGTACTTATTCGCCGTGTTATAATGTTGTCAATGATTCTGAATAAACTAGTTCTGTACTAGCCCTGTTTGTATTATATTAAGCTGGATAATGTAGACTAAGTGAATTCCGTTGTTAATGTATTGTGGGTGATTTGATTAAGAGAATGGGTCATGTGTTTCGTAACACTCGTAAGAAAATGTTTTACATAACCAAATGATAAATATACCGAAAGCGTCATGCATATTAGGTATTCATGCATTGAATCGTAATACAAGGTACTATTTTCATGCTCGGACTGTTGAGGGGACCTGTAGTGACGCAGACGAGGTGAAGGGGATTGAGGCATGTCGAAAGCCGGTTCATTGGGGTCGGGGCGCTAACTGAGGCTACGTTCCATACACAATATCACATCAAACACTTTGTACATCTGAAACAAATCGGTAAATACAGGATTAATGGTTATTTTGGGGCGTCAAGCGCCAAGCGGTCGATTTGAAGGTTACTCGAGCGATTTTAACCTTGCATGTGAAGCTGAACTGTGATGTCTATGCGCTAAGAGTGTCGCTAGACGGGCCGTGAAGTCTTTCATCATCTCCAAAGGTTTGTCAATCACCGACTCCTCACCGGTAATTACCGTTTTTTACTTTTCACGAATCAAATTTACTCAAGCAGTAACTAGTTTGTTAAACTACCGTCAGTTTTAATAAACAAATATCACAAATATTTATGCTACTGAGACGTAAACCACAGCTATTTTTTGATAACATAGCACTCAATAAATTAAAAAGCTCAAGTTGTTACTCTCATAGTTAAATTAAACTAATGCATGCATCACATATAACAACGCATCGGGGATAAGCAACATCTAAAGTAAGAACAAAATAATATATTACTAAATATTATAATTCTATATGTATTTTATTGTTTCTATATAACGTGTTTATTAGCAGACGAAAAGGTAAAAGTCGTGGTTGTGCTCCGATTTTTATGAAGAACACCTCAAAGGGATGTTTCGAGGTTTCCATTTAGTTCAGTGTAATTTTTATAGATGGCAGTATTACAGAAGTCTGATTTCTTCAAAGTATATGTTTACAGGTTTTCTTAAATTTATACTAGATGGCGCTAATAACAACTCCAGAACATTAACGATATTATTCAATAAATTATATTATTTATTAATAAACGAGACGAGCAATAAATAAAGTAAGTTTGCTTGTTTGCTTGTTTGTTTGTTGTATTTTTTAACTATTCATCGTGAAATGTTGCGTACAAATGAATAGGGAATGAAAAGAATTTCATTTCACGAACATTTCTTTGGAGAGACACAGATTTCAAAACTTCTGATTTAAATAGACTAAAGCCTTAAATAGAATATTTAAATAGACCGATATTGAAAATTTGAAAAAAAGATAGATTGTGTAGGTTTGTGTGTGTGTATATTTTGACTGCATTAGATATTTAGTGCAAAACCGTAAAGCATGTTAAAATTTACCGTATTATTTCAATATTTAGTATATTGAGTGCACCTGATTTAAATCAGATATATTGGAGCCTATAGTTTCCAACGTCACTCCAACCGAAAACTGTTACCCTCCTTGAGGCATTATAAGATCACTATTTGCGTAACAGCTGGAGTTAATAAGTCTTCACAGCCACAGTTTTATGCTTAATTGTAAAAAAATATACAATTATGCACTTCTCTCTCTATATTATCTATCTCTCTCTCTATATTTATTACCTACTAGCGGTCCACTCCGGCTTCGCACAGGTATAAAATATATAGCCTATGTCATTCACTGAAAAAATGATTAAAAACGATCGAGTAGTTTTGATTTATTCATTATTGCCCATGGCCCGCACGCGTTAAATTTCAGCGTTCAGCCTGTTTTTGTTGCAATGTAAGCGGAAAAAATATGATTATTTACGACATTACATTAGAAACCTCAAAAAAACACGATTTCTCCACTATTTAATTGGTGTTATTATACATATAAACCTTCTTCTTCAATCAGTCTCTCTATTAAAAAAATCGCATCAAAATACGTTGCGTAGTTTTAAAGATTTAATCATACATAGGGATATAGGGACAGAGATACCAATTTTGCTTTATACTATGTAGTGACAAGTGTTGTAAATTTCATAGCCCGCCGTTTGTGCAATTTTCGTAAAAAGGGGTACAGTTTTTGCTTCATGTATTACATACTAAAAAAATTTTTTTGTGCCGTGATGGGTGATAGATGGTTGGACGACCTTACAGCCTACCTGCTGTTAAGTGATTACTGGAGCCCATAGACATCTACAAGGTAAATGTGGCACCCACTTTGAGATATAAGTTGTCGGATATCAGGTATAGTTACAACGGCTGCCCCACCTTTCAAATCGAAACATATTACTGCTACTATATATTAATAAGTGAACCTAAAATTTTGTACCATGTTTATTTATGGAGGAGTATATATTTTTAATTTTGCATAAAATATACATTAAAGCAATAAAAAAAAACATTACCATATATTTTACACACACACGCTTATATACTTTTTTGTATATTGTTAAACTGTGGTTAAATTGGAAATAGATTAAATATTGTTTATCTTTAATCTATAGCGTAGCCTTGGCTAAATCTGTGGTTATAGAAGCTTAGTCTTTGACAATAGAACCATAATAATATTCAAACTTATAATTTCAATTAATTATACTCGAATTTCGACTACTGAGGGTCATTAGTATAGATAAAGAAATACTCCAGTATACGAATAACCGTATACTTATAGGAATGATAATTGCTTTCTGTTGTACACCAGAATTAAACCCTTTAAATTGCACTACGGAACTTATCTATTCAATTTCACATGAAATGAGGGTATTAGCGAATTTAAATGCAACTCAACCAATTAGGTATCTCCGCTTCAAGTTGCTTTGTTCAGGTATTTGAAGCTCATGAAGCCAGTTCCCGGGAATCCTTTGGGAAAATTCAGAACAAATTCGCAATACAAATGAAAACAATTCTGTATTTCGAAATTATACTGAAGCATTAATATTTTTCAAATTTGTAACGCGCTCATCCCTATATGTTCTCCTCGTGGGTATTTTAGGGGCAGGTAAGCGGGCGGAAAAACAGAAAGTCACAGCCGGCCGACCACTAAGCATCGAGAAGAACAAAAGAGCAGTCCATAGTCAAGTGTTTAATTGTGTTTGCCTCAATTACTTATGCGAAAGTTCATTGAGTATTGTTCACACATCATTAAACTCATACCTTGAACTCGGAAAACTTGTAATTTGTTACAAATTTAAATTTAGAATTATTTATTAAAAAGAAAATCTTTGAATTTTTATTGTTATATAAAGTTTTTACATGTTTTATTTTAATTTTAATAAGCAATATGACCTCACAGCCGATTTGGTTTCATGTGGTTACCCACAGAGATTTGAATTACGTCGCCAATTTTGGGTTTTGTACGTTTTGTTATTTTAAACAAAATGTTCCTTTAAAACTGTCAGCGAAGATAAATCCTTTATTTTTTTCACAGAATATGCCTTGAACAAACGAAAATGTTGTCCAATTTAGATTCAGTTTTGATTGATGGGGGTAGGTAAAGTTTGAAATGAATTCCGTACGTACGCTCGTTGTCCCACGGGCCTGCTCTTTCGATAGAAACATTCAATTACACTTCGAAATCGTCTTTTTGTTTCCGCTGACAGCTTTCAAAACTCTTAGTATAGTTCAAACGTGTCTCATAAATATGAGATTGACATAATATCCTCTTAAGTTTTGCGGGAGCCGTAGGATATATTTAAAACAGTAAATTTACTGTTTAAAATCGCATTTGGTTTTTTATAATTAAGTTTTAATATATTACTGCAAAAATTTCTTGACCCTTACGTTTTATTTTACACTGAAAGTTTTTGCTGGGATCAACGCGTGTTCATTACCTATATAACGTAATGACAATAATATGGACCTAAATATATATGGATAAATGGAACCCCTGGATCTGCGGGGGGATTTCAGTTCCTTCTGTATTCTGTACCCTGTGTTCCATGGGGAGTATTCTAAGTAATTGTTTTAAGATATTTTTTTTTTATTGCATTGATAAGATTCTCCCATCTTCTCGTTTTAACCATTGCACTGCCGGACACCGGAGCAGAGTTCATCTGCATTACTTGGAGCCACTGCGGTCACCTGCAGTGCGTTTCCAGAGATCTTCTTTGTCATCATAACATTATCATCCGGCTTTGGAATGAGCTCCCCTTCAAGGTGTTTCTCGTGCGTTTTGACATGCCCTTCTTCAAACTAGGCTTGTGGAGAGTATTAGACGGTAGGCAGCGGCTTGATTCTGTTTCTGGTATTGCTGCAGTCCATACGCGACTGTAGCCATTCACTACCAGGTAAGCCGTTTACTCGTCTACATACTAGGGCAACTAAAAATGATAATAGGAGAGACCTTTTAAAGTATTTTTCCTAGTTTTGATACTACTCTCTTTGTCTATATAAACCTCATTTTTATAGGACAAAGGGATCTTATGGCAGCGTCTGCCGTGTGATAGTAGGTTTGGTAATGTTTGTCCTTTTTTTGCGTCACTTATCAATGTCACCGTTGATAATTTAGTATCCCCTTGTAATTCAATGGAGAAAATGATTTATTTACGGAGTTCTTGGCGTTGTCCAAACACAAAATAGATAAAATCTAATTCAGAATATTTTAATTGTTCATTTATTTCTCTTGTCGAGTGAATAAGTTCACGGCTCACTTGGTATCTAGTCGTTAACGCATGAATGTTTTGTGGCAGAAATAAGTTGGCGTGGCGGTAACAACTCGTGCCGGTTAATAATAAGAGTAGGTAAATCGGTCGGATTGGATGTAATTAATTTTTATAGGAAATAATTGGATTGAGCGTCAAGTGAGTCCGCACGGGTGGGTACCACACTGCCTATTTCTGCCGTGAAGTAGTTTTGCGTTTCGGTTTGAAGAACGGGGCTGACGTTGTACTGTTAAAAGTGAGACCTTAAAACCCACGTTTCAAGGTGGATGGCGGCATTAATTGAGCGTCAAGTGAATCCGCACGGGTGGGTACCACACTGCCTATTTCTGCCGTGAAGTAGTATTGCGTTTCGGTTTGAAGAACGGGGCTGACATTGTACTGTTAAAAGTGAGACCTTAAAACCCACGTTTCAAGGTGGATGGCGGCATTTACGTTGTAGATGTCTCTAGGCTCCGGTAACCACTTTAGAACCAGGCGCAGCAATGAGCTCGATATCTAAGCAATAAATAAACAGGTAGAGCTGACTGATATTATCATTGTAAACAATAGGTAGGGTCTAGGGGGTCTTGTGAATCGAAGTCGTATTTATTAATGAATGC
>KZ212595.1:1192-11896 GCA_002197625.1 Bombyx huttoni
GTGATCGCAGACGGCTGCAAGTTGCGTATCTTTTGTTTATATTTATTACGCGACGTTCGCTTCTTTAGAATGAAGAAGTTTTTCTGTCCGTTAGCGAAGTCGACGCAATAGCTTGCGGTTCATTAGATGATAAGTGGTCACCGAAGCCCATCGCCACGGGTATGACAAATTCATTTCATTCCAACAGATAGTTTGCTCGTGAACTAAATGCAATGTACATCTTGTTATTTTTAGATGAAATTTCAAAACAAATTTACGCTTACTATTAATTATTAATATTAATACTTATAATTAATGCTTAATTTGGTCCCAATTAGGGTTTAACAACTCTAACAGTACAATCGCAAGCCCACGAGCACACCTTGTTCCATATTAACGTAGTTCTAAATTATAAGACAAGATTAACACTTGAATAATTCAAACTATGCCTGCACATAAATCTTGTTAGTACCAATTCCGTAGAAATTCTGATATACATACCCCGTACAAGACAAGATTATCTCATTATTTTCTTCACGCAAATCATGCACACCTCCGAAATATTTATAAATATTTTATCTTTTTACAAATGTAAATAAGTATTTTATATTTATTAATAACGAAACCGAATACGTCTTAATGTTAATTATCAATGGGTATTTTTCGAATCAGTAGAAGTCATCAGTAAAGTTTTAATACTATTCTATAATGCTAGTTAAAGTTTTTATTTCGTCGTGGAACATATATGCACATTATGTACAAAGAGAAATCTTTCGTAACCCTTAAAATAAACAAATACTCAAAGTGCATACATATCGATAGCTGTTTGATATCAATTAAAACAAGCCACACGAACGTTAGAGAAACTTATGAAATGTAATAACTATGTATGTACTGCAAATGTTGCTTGATTATGATCTGTGAGTAATCCAAGCTAAAGTACTATTTACTAAAGTAAGTATTTACTGGTGGTAGGACCTCTTGTGAGAGTCCGCACGGGTAGGTACCACCACCCTGCCTAGTGGCTCCAGGAACCACTTCACATCAGGTGAGCTGTGAGCTCGTCCATTCAACTGGATTAAAAAAAAAAAAAAAAACAAAAAAAAAAAAAAAAAAAAAAAAAAAAAAAAAAAAAAAAAAAAAAAAAAAAAAAAAAAAAATAAATAAAAAAAAAAAATTACACATATATATTATAATAATAATAAAAAAAACACGAAGTCATACAGATAATCACGACTATAATACATTTTGTTTTCTTTACTTATGAAAATCAACAGATTTATTAAAAACCACTATTTGAGATAGCTGTAGGACGTTTATGCTGGTATGGTCAATGGCTCAAGGCAATTATTAGACACGTATCTATTGAAATGAAACTAAGGCGGTATTTGGTAAATCTGTAAGTATGTTGGGTTTATGAAACAAGGCACTCCAACGATATTTTATATACCATGAAAAAAGAATAGGCAAAATTTGAAAGGGAAAAATTAATATGTATGTCTTATAAGTCAACGCCCCGCAAGATGTCTACAGTGTGTATCTGCAACATACATAAATATTTATGACATTTAAAAATAAACCTTTGTACCTAAATGGTATAATTTCAAAGCGGTTGGGAGTGTGTGATCTGTTCCCGATTATTTTACTGACGCACCAAAACAAGATTATGTATTTCTTTTTCTTTAGGAATATTTTTTGTGAACCCGAAAACCAATGAATTGATGTTTTTTCCTATCATTTGCTCATCAATGTAAGTCGACGAACTCTGGCATCAGTACTTTTTATTTGCTTAGAATTGGATGCATTACAAATAGGATTAAATAAATTTCATACTCCAGATACGGTAACTGTTTTCGGGTCGGAAATAAATCACTGAAATTTGTATTCAAATTCACGAATCGTCCCTAAGCACAAAACGCTGGCTTCACTACGAAGCCTTATTATTTTGAAAATATTTTTAGTTATATTTATCTTAATAACGAAATATACAGATAATAACGAAATATGAAAGTCTATTAAGATCTTTCTATTAAGAATCTACTGTTCTTAATAGACTTTCTTCTAACATAGCTCTTGATGTTTATTAAGTAAAGCAAACAAACCGATGTGTTAAATTTTAATGAAATGAATTGAATAACAACTAGTTTCCACTTTGCATAAAAAATTCCATACTGACTTACCGAGCTGAAAGCATACGAAATGAAGACTTGGGTCAAAGCTCTAACCAGATAATATGAATAAGGAATGACATCATTACGAATACTGAGAAATATACCCTTTTACTTATCCGTTATCGGGTCGTTAAACCCTTGGTAGGGTTATCATTGCATAATTAAAGGTTAATTTTTTTTTTTTTCGTAGTGAAGATGAACAGCGTCTACATGAATAAAACTTTGACCTAAGAGAACGAATTCAACTATATCGGATATAATAATTGTCCAACTTTGCAGGCAACAAGCAAATGTTTCGCAGCACGAAATAAACCAAACGATGATTAAAACGATCAATTCCAATAACACAGCCAATGTCATGAGTCAATTACATTCAATTTTCAATAATGAACCGTAGTTTTATCCAAGAACGTACACGGAAATAAATTATTCCTAATATTTGCCTTTTACAACACTAACTTAACATAAGAACAAATCAATTTTTTTGGTAAGTTAAGGGTGAATACATAATAATAAGTACTAATTTCGAGAATCAAATTAACGTAAAGTAATGCAAAGTCAGGCGAAGAGACCCGAGCGTCAACTGACATTTTTATTAAAGAATATTGATGTTGTCTTCAATTGGTACGATTCATTATCCTGTGTGTACTCGATTCATATTTAATGCTTTTGCTCAGTAATATTGTTCAACAAAATTTATTTGTGCTTTAAGCTTATGTTAACACACTTTAAGGTAACTTAATTCCATAAAATGCCACGGATGCTCTTTCTATGGAGGACGACAAGTTATTTGTTCGCTTTAAATTTTACTATTTATTCCGAAGTTTCTATTTCGAATAAAACAATTGTAATAATGAAATAAAGATGTATATGTCTTGAATAGATGAATATGATGATGTATATATCAATTATACAACAAAGTAAATTTGGTAATTGGTCACAAGTGATGGTCTCATTGTTTAAAACAAAAATTTATAACCACTACCTCATTAGTAGAAAATTTAATTATTTATATCAAGTCTTTTCCAGCGGCGTAACTTTCAACATAGTATAAATGATTTCTGATAGAAATGGAAGAGAAGGTGGCACCAGTATGCATCAGTAATAGTACCAATTTGCATTCTCTTACTCGAAACCTTCCCACTAATAGCATTAAGGTATCATAACAACATAATTACGCGTCGAATCTTGTCGAATATCAATAAATAAACAACGTACTACAAAAACAAATATTATTAAATATCGAAAAATTCAGGTTTAACTGATATAAATTTCACTAAATTGTTTTTAATTCAACGTTGATGATTTTGATTGCATCTAGAATGTAAAAGTTTTTATGGTTAAAAATATACAATTATACAAAACACAAATACTCACTTTTATCAGGAAAATGCGAAATAAAATTGAACTTAGACCCACGATAAGGTCGTTAGTCCACGAACTAAGTTTTCAGAGCTTTAAACGGTTGCCGCTGCAAAAGACGATTGTCAATTGGCTTTGACATATATGCAACTAACTTCATGATATCGTTGTGTTACCAGCGCAACACTACACTATTTTTACCTTGATTATTTATGTCAATCAAACAGAGGTCATAAACAGGTACACTAGAATCAATTCTAACCAAAGGATGTCGTATTGATATTTTTAAGGACGCAAAACATGACACATCATTTCAGTGAGATAATAAATTATGAAAAAAAATGCTGCTAAAGTCGATTTTGAAATAATATGGCTTTAAAGTTCCAGTTAAACGGCAAAGTGTTGTGTTTAACGATTTTAGTCATGTGTAGGTAAATAAATTAATGCCCCTTTCAGTCCAAGGCTTCACGAGGATCCGAACGATTTCCAGAAAACGTATATTTTGTAACGACTTAACTCCGGAAATTGATTTCAATTTAATTTAACCAAGTAAAAAATACCACTTTCAAGTTTTTTTTTTTTGTTACGGAGATAGTTTTCTACTAATTTGCCACAAATGTTACAATAATTGACGGTAGCATCGCCCAGAAAGACAAAGTGAGCGCTCCGGTAGTATATATTTTGCCTTGTATGGCGTTTCTAACCAGAAGCTACTTAAATGTGAACATACCAACCGTTATTAATGGACACTTCAGCTTCAGCTCGAACTATTTATTTACTCTATGGTTTATACTCTGTACATTTTTCTTATTGCACGTCTAGCCTCATTAAATATAAAACTGCTGAGACAAAGGGATATTATATTTCAATATAATATGAAGGGATCTCAGTAATCGTTAAATTTTGTTTACAATGTCGTGTTTAATCAGGTGGACTATTCAATTATGCTACTTGATCACTTTCTTTGATATTGTTTATCTTTGTTTAACGGTGTTTGCTAATGCAAAATTGTAGTTTTTTTACAAACGTAATTTAATATAATTTCCAAGTAAGTTATTTTAATGGATTACAATTTAAATTTAAAGCTTTTTAAAAGAGACTCATTTTGTTTTCAATTATTAACTGTATTACTTTGGGTTTCTATTCTTTTTCTGTAGTGTTTTTATGTGTAATGTGTATCAGGATATATTAAAACACTGATCGACCACAAAGAGAATAAATTTTTTATTCGAAATTCATCACTTTAAACAGAAAAACAAAATGTTCACAGGGTATTTTTAAACATAATATTATTATCAATGAATCAAGAAGGACACTGGATACAAAATAAACTAGGGTCACAGCTCCAACTTGCCTAAAAGTCGCCTAATCATATTATTATTATAGTATATTAAAAAGGATTCCTAAGAAGCAGACTGGTTGATATTCCAAAGGACCCGGCGTGTCGCCTATAAATTGGAATCAAGCATATTAAAAAGTAAGCGAAATGCCCTGGTTCAGCCGACTGCTGCTGACCGTTACGTGCTGTCTATGCGAACCTAACTAAAAGCATAGCTAAACCTAAAAAATACACTTTGGTAAAATGGGTCGGTATTCATACGCTACAAAATAATATATAATATTTGAAGGTCCATAGTTCCCTCTCCACCTACCTACAATCGGTTACCACCCTACTTTGTAGTGCGAAATAAACTTTTTTTTTTATAATCAGTCTCAAAAAAACAGCCAAAATATTCCAAAAACTTACACAAATAGTCGGAATAAGGAAAGAAACTACTACCATTACTCAATTATTAATTTTCAGACTAATACAGTCGAAGCTTACATCTATTAAACACCCATCTAACATTAAATGCCTTATGTATTAAAGTTAGGAGATTAAATTGAGATTTATCTTCTCTCTAATCTAATATATATTAAAATATGAAAAAGGTAAGAGATCTCAAGAAAAAAACAATACAAAAAAATCACACAAATAGAATTGTACGTTTTCGAAACGACACGTTAACAAGAACATTTAGAGTTTTGAATATCATGCTAATTTAGCTATCTTTTTCAAAAGACAATAATTTAAACTTGATTATGACCAAGTACGATAGTTAATCTAAATTCCATTCGATATAATTCAAATGATTTACGTAACAAAACCTCAAAAAATTTTATAAATTTTAAATTTATAATAAAAAATGAAACGATAATATATTTAATTTTTTTTAGAATTAAACAAAAATAGCAACATATTAAATCGCCAAATAGTTAAAAAATTAATCACGGTTTCAAGGTTTCATCAGTAAAACTAATATCTATTAAAACCTATTCGTATACAAATAACACCGGTATTCACAAACATTGTCACATTGTTATATTTTGTATTTTACGCCTAAAACTTTTCCACCTACCTCTGAAAAGGGTTACGCTGACAAGCTTGTTACACCGTAATACATTTCTTGTTTAAAATGTTGCACAAGTTTAGTTGCATTCAATTTTCCTGCATTCAGTACGGAGACGTGAAAGTTGAAAGAATTTAACGTAAAATATTGGTTAAAAAACGTTTACAACCTAAGGGCTACTAATGAACGTAACATCCCCTCTCGTCTCCTCCGTTATTATAATGAGTAAATAGGGAGAAATCGTGCAGTGATGAACTTTGTGACTACTACTTACCTATGTAAAAGGATTTTCTGACCATCACGACAGCCGGTTGTCTGTACACACGTTACCGATCTTCCTCATCCACTTATCTCCGTGCACATTTCGTGATTGCTTGCTTAGATGAAGGTGAGCACGCCAAATAACGCTTACCCATTCGTGATCTCCATCCGAATACTCTCCCCACTTTCCCCTAGCCCCTAAGCTCCGTTTTCGGTAGTCTTGGTTACCTGTCAGATAACGTTATCTTCCGCCTCTATACTTCTCTTGAAACCCCAGGCTCTTTCACGATGGAAATACTGAACTTATGCCATTCATTAGCCGAACGCGGTTCAGTTGAACAGAATTATCCTCTTAGTCTCTCGATCATACAAGCAACTTCGAAACGATGACTATTCAAGACCATTCTAATTTTTGTTTTTTTACATACCTTTTTAAACCAATCTCCATTAGTATTGTTTTTATATTAGTTTTTATTCAAATACATCGAATGTAAAATTACTTGCAAACAAAAATGGGCCAGTTCGTAGCTTCCCTCGCAGATATTCCGACTTCAGGACTTTTATGAAAATCACTTATGTGAAATGTTGGCGTTCAAAAACCACAGTCCTGAGTAGAACCAACGAAAAATCACATCGAGGGTTTATTTTTATCTCTTTAATGTAAAATAATTTTTTTTAGAAAAAATTGCTAGTTTCTTTGCTAGTTTCATATGAAACACTCTCTTAGGGGTGTTAAAAAAAGAGATATAAAACACTTGGAAGTCGTGACAATACGTCCTTAGTAAAAGTGATTAATTTTGTGAAATCACTTAATAGATAAGTGTAGGTTTAATAGATCTTAATCTCTTTTCACAAATTCAGAAAGAAAAATCTACCAACCCGATATGATTTTTAAAAAGCCTAAGTATTTGTTGCATCACTTCTAGGCACAATCTGTGTCTTATACTCACAACTTTAACACAGTTCGAATTCAAAACGGATGTTTATGAATACCGTGTCGTTATTATGAAAGAAAACTTACTCTATTTAGAACGACTAACTATTAAGAATATTATAAGCAAAGCTATTTTATTTTTATAAGCAAAACATTAATGTTTCTTTTTCGACTCGGCAAATATTGTATAACGCCGTTTTCTAAATCTACTAATTTTTTTTTTTTTATTATCTTAATAAATCTTATGTCTAATCATACATCAGAGAAACTAGTAAGACAAATACTGGTACACATAAATAAAAGAGTAAACAGCGATAGAAAAAAAAAATACATTCGGTTATTTGTAAGCGCTAAATTCATTATAACCTAATGCGGTTACAATAAATAACCAAAAAGCCGACATTTCATTATTAGATTTCTAAATGTCAAATTTGGAATACAGTTATAAGTTTTATTTCAATTGCAGTATTTAATCCGCAAAATCTTCATATGTGATTTTTCTTTTAATAGTCATACGACATCGTATTCAGTTCTTCTCGTCTTACTAGTCCATTTGTGTTATGTTCTTAGTTATTGGGCTGAAAACGATGATGTTTCGTTTAAGAAAACAACTCGGTAAAATTCACGATGCTAATATTAGAGCTACCATTAGCCATTACAGAGATAATTTATATTATATTACATAATAAACATACTCTTTGTTACGAAATAAACTAAAAGGTAAAATTGATGATTCTTTTAAACGTTTCATTGCATGAAATGTAAGGCATTTACAAAATAATGGTAACCCTAATTCGTCATCAAAAGACTCAGGAATCATGAAGGAACTAGCAGGAACGTTTGTAACTATGCCAAATTATCACAAACATAATCTTGTAATTTCTCGCACTCTAATAGCAAGACAAATTACACCTGAATATATATTTATTTGAAAACGTTTTAGTTTTCTTATTAGCTTCAATAATAGTTTGTTTTTTTTTTTAAGTCACGTTTCACTTCCAGACAGAATAAACGTATGTTAACGCAATCAACCTCAAATAAGAGCTTCATTTGAACAAATAGATTACTTGAAAGTGGTAAATTTATTTATTTTCACTCATTGTAATATTTCATCAATCGACCAAAGCAGCAGCTGCAAATTGTTTATTACGAAAAAATGCATGTCATGCATATTCTTATAATCGTAAGATATCAATGTATTATAGTCAGTTGATTCCTGGCACGCATCTACATAAACCTATAAGCTCAAGTTGTCGCTTTCACTGGCAATCAGCCTAAAATAAACAATAAACACGTTCTTTTTACGAAATACCTAATTGGGGTAATTACATTTAGGTAAACTTACCTCATAGTGGTTTTTCAAGCGAAAGGCTGATGCAATCGCCCTTTTCGCAGAAAATCATTTAATTTTATCAAAGGATATCATTTTATTTGAATTACAATGTATAATATGCGATATGGATTAGAACGTGTTACAGTTGCGTTATTCAAAAGCATTTAAGCATTATTTTAAGGAATCATGAAATTAATATTGGATTATTAAAAATTTTAATATACTATATTTACACATTTAGAGTACTGATGACTGCTACTGTTGTAGTGTGATATTGTATACACATAATTCGTTCAAATATAAAATAAAATATTTAAATTACTAGGAAGAGATAGTGTTACCAATGTTTTTTTCGACGCTAAGGGTCCGTACGTACGTAGTACATGAATATGTTATGCTATTGGCTGGCATATTATTTATATTATTAATTTAAATTATACTTCTTTTGCAACACATTCTTTTTTGTGATCTGTACATTTTTTTCTCCTCTTGACGACAAAGAAGATAAATCAAACATTCTATTTATAAGATAGTATTTATATAAATTCTAGTAAAAGTCACCACAGAAGAAAAGGTTTAGTAAAATATGATGCTTTTGAAGTAGTCCTTTATTGTCGCACGTCAGAATTCAAGTTCAAGGTCAAGAAGTAAAACTGCCGAAGTCAGTTAAGTATTTTATAAAAGAATTCATCGTTTCTTCACGTATGTATTTTCGTTAGGCAAATAAAACAAGGTAATTGATTTGTTGAAAATAAACGTGTTTAATTTAGATTGAAGTCTTCGTTCTCGATAGTTAAGACACCCTGGTGTACTGGTACTGAGCGATGCGAATATGTCGATGTTAAAATTCTTCTTTTTTTTAAATACGTACTTTACTCATGTTCAAAGATACAGCGTGTAATAAAATGTCAAACCCGCAAAAAATATGACTTGCTCGTTACTACTGCAATTAAGACATAGACCTCGAGTCTCAAGGTGGGTGACGGCCTTCACATCGTTATCTATGGATTCCGGTAACCACTTAGCACCGGCTAGGACAAGAATTCATTCATAGAGCAAAGCAAAAAATAATAAATAACATAATTATCAACGAATAAGTATGTGTCCTGTCTTAAAGCATCTTTCGGGAAATTATTGAGTACAGGATTAATATTATTTTTTTTAAATCCCATTCTTCGAAGAATATAACTTACGAAAATGTATCACAGTTTTAAATGGTGGATTACCATCAAGCATATATTATACAAGTGTTCAAAACTGTCCGAGATGACTATATACACAGAGACAACAAAACCAAAGAAAAAAAAAAGAGTAGTAATGTCTCCTTCAATATAGTCCGATCGGTGAGTTTTTATTGTTGCGTTAAGAGTTGAAGGCATTCATTGTGCGATATACTCGCTCATATTCAAACAACAAGAATTCGAGAAATTCTCCTTGATTTCTACGATTATAGTGTTTAAAACATTAAGCTAAATCTATTCTAAGCTGGGTACTTTATTAACTTATCAATGGTAAACGATAAAGCTCTTTTTAAAGAGCTTAAATTTGAGTATTTTGCAGGATTTTATGCTCGCTGACTTCTGTCAACGATTTAGGATCCGTCACTTTTTCAATAAGTTATATTTATAAACAACATAGTTGTAAACATACATTTATGGCAATCAATTACATTATCCGTAGATGATAGAAGACTGTGTTTGTGAATAAAATAGTCATTCATGATTCCTTGATCAAAGCAAAATTAATTATATAAATACGACTTCATCACAAATAATTAACGCTGAAATTATAATTTTATAATTGTTTTATATATAAAAACGTTGACAAAGTCTATTTATATAATAATTTCATTAGAGCAAGTGTCTAATAAGCATTTAACTCGACAGCTTATCGTTCCATGAAATACTGTGGTACGTTTGATGCCATACAATATCAATAAATGTGGGACACTTGTGAGTTCAATGTGAAAGGCCATTGCCATTTTTTATTCATTAATTGATAAATTGTGATCAACGAAGCGGGGTCATTCTTCTCTTTAATCAACAGTGAATAGAATCAGAGTCAAAACGCGGACAACAAGATAAATTTCATACTACAAGTTTCAACGAATCAAACATAACATGAGAAAGGGTTATTGCAAATCGTATTTTTAGTCAGGTAGACCAGGTACAAAGCGCCATTCATTCCATGACCGTAAAACATATCAACACAATCATATAAACATACTTTGTTAGAATCAGAGTCAAAACGCGAACAACAAGATAAATTTCATAC
>KZ212595.1:11996-27627 GCA_002197625.1 Bombyx huttoni
GTTCTTAGTTTCAATGTCTATGTGACATACATTTAAATATACGTGGTTATCGTATATATATATATATCGTTGGTAGTTTTCAAAGTTCAACTGACGATGCAGGAATAACGCAGTTAACGATGATATTTTTTATGACTTGTGCGATACGATTTTGCCACATTATATTTCGACGTGGTAGGTATGGTATGTATTAGTGATGTTTAAAGCGCATCCATTGTAGTGAGATATATATATAAAACCCAAATGCTTTTAGACACTCGCTTAAACGTCGGCATATAATTCCGGATAAGATTTTATTTATGTATTTAAATAAATAAATAAATAAATAAAGAATAATTAGTATTTACCTGATTCGATTTGTGGAAGCAACGCAGCTGCCATATTATTTTTATTTTACGCAACTGCGTTACTGTAGACGTAAAATGAATGATGCGGACAACCTAAATTTCGAGACTTTCAATATGGATGGTTTAAATTTACTGAAATACGGCTCTTAAAGTTTTCGTTGCCCAAACGTTTAGTAAATGCAATTTACACAACTTTATTTATTGAAATTCTAACAACGATTTAGAATCTTCACTACTATTGCTATTAAGTTAATTTCAGTAATTATTAATAAGATACGGGTATAAAGTCAGCCCTAGTCTATGCCACTGATGCCACAACTACCATTCAGTGCCGATCATCAATCAATAGGCATTCAGTGCCGATCATCAATCAATAGGCATCACACTCTTGTTAGGGTTGGCGTTAGCAACGTCGTCATCTTTGAGCAACGCCGTGAGCTCACCCACTAGTTCGGTGAATCTAATATAACCCCTTGAGGTTACTAAAACAAGTAGGAAAAATAAAAGCGTTCCCAATCCTGGGAGGGCCAAGTGACAGGTCTCTGTTTGAATGAAACGGTTGCAGCCTCAACACGGTTTAGCTTACGACCTGCCTCAAATCTTGAAATAATCTTAACCACATAACAGAAGATAGTTAACAATTTTAACTATCAAAGCTATTTAAAAAAAGAACCGTCTGCACTTTTTTTTTTCTTTCCGGCCTACTAAACCGATTTGTAAATTAAACCATAAACAATATAATAAATTTTGTCCACATCATTCACTATAAATAATTCGAATTTTGCGACTGCAACAACTAATTGTTTTAGGGGGGTTTATTCAATTCTACATTTCGTAGACGCGACATTTCGGAATTACCGTTAACTAAATTCAAAGTGAAAATTATTGTACGGGCGTTAAGCTTATATACATAAAAGCTATTATCGAATTTAAGATTTCAATGAGGATCGTAAATTACATTTAAGTTCGTTTAGTTCATTTTCAGATGGGTCTGTTCTATTTTAGTTATTACAGTCGCAAATCAATGTTGGATTAATTAAATTATCACGTACCTGATCCCAGAACGACATCGGCAGAATGTTGACGTGATTCTCGTTACGTGTGTTGACGCTGTGCTGCATCCACATCATGTCAGATGTGGAAGACGGTGGGTTCCAAAGCGATTCGACCTATGAAACGATATAGCTATCAATACCCCAACCTCCAAACGAATACAAATCAAACTAAATGACATTAAAAAACGTAAAACCAAACACGAACATTACCAACAAATTACCAATATGTTTCGATGTAGAACAAAACCGATAAGCATAATCCACGTTCCAGAAGTTTCTTTCAACGGCTTATAACCGACCAACGGGCCTCGGTCAAGGGTAACAGCCACGCGATACTATACAAATCCTCCACAAAGCCATTCTGGTTTGAAGACCCATTCAAATTCAATACAGTCGCGGTATACACTAACCACTTAATGGCGCATCTGGCTGTAGCACCTGGTTGTTGGTACAGATGCTTCCATAATAAAAAAAAACCCACCTCTAAAATCGCAATTGTGAGACCATTGAATATCCAATCGGGCGATTTGTCGTTGGCTTTGGATCACAATTTATATATACATGCAAAATTAAAGGTGTTGTACATACCAAAAGTTCTGCTATTTACAAGCTCTCGGGTGTCTCATGCGTAATGAATTCTAGACGACACATTGAGGTTTCGTAGTACAAAACCCGAGTATACCGTAGGTAACTCGGTAAATTTCCATACAATTATGGCGTAAAGCATAAAACAAAGACAGAGCAAGCAGAAAAATTAGAGGTGACATTAGCGAATTATTTCTAGTGGTAACAATAGACTTTTTTAAAAACATTATCGTCCTGGGTTCCCTTTTTAATTCGAACATTCTAAATATTTAACAGAACACAGATACAGTGCGAGCGGCAATGTATAATGGCAGAAAACAATAATACGTTGCAACTAAATAATCTACTACGACATATATTTTTAAACCTAAATACTACTTATAATATTTACGGTCACTATGAGCCTTTTAGCGCTATCGAGCGAAATTTAAATAATACAGGACTCAATAGTTACCCTTGGAACTTGGCCGTATGGTGGGTTTCCCATTAATCCAACGGTACCAAATTGTATAGAATCTACGGGTGTGTTATCCGAAAAATGCATATTCATGACCTAAAAAATTACAGAAATTAGCACGAGGTTTTATGATTCCGCAATTGAGTGAGGCGTGCTGCGTGTTGTATTGTCTCATAATTAAGAGCAATGAAAAAACTCTTATACGTTAAAAAAATTGTTTAGTTATCAATTAGAACGGATACTATTAACAATATTTCTCTGACAGGTGTAATACTACCCTCGATATGGCTAATTTCAATCTTAGATGATGGTATTGAGGTGCACTACTATTTTCGCATAATGATCGTACCTATTAAGTTCAGAATTTCCATTTTCCTAATGCACATAGACTTTGGCCTTTGGCTTTGGTATTTAAAGATAGACAGACATTCACGCCGTAGTCTTTATGGGCTCCAGTAGCCGCTTAAGACTAGTTCATTTTCATATCATGAATAGTACTCAAGGACGCTCAGCACGTCAAGTATGCAGTCAAGAACTTCGTAATAATTTTACCATTATAATTACAACGTTCCCATCAAGCATCCCGTAGCGAGCATCTTTTTATGATGCCACCTCAATATAATACATACTGAGCCTTTTACAACATAAACTTTTCTATTTTGTTATAACAGTAATCAAAATAACATAATTTTAAGAACTAAACATATTCCTAACTTCGTAATAATTTTACCATTATAATTACAACGTTCCCATCAAGCATCCCGTATCGAGCATCTTTTTATGATGCCACCTCAATATAATACATACTGAGCCTTTTACAACATAACCTTTTCTATTTTGTTATAACAGTAATCAAAATAACAATTTTAAGAACTAAACATATTCTTTGAAGTGAAGCTTTGCAAACGCCGAAGACACAGTTTCAATTTGCTTCGGGGTTCGTATACACTAAAAAAAGTAGTTTTCTTTTTACAAACAACGCTGCCGATGCTCATAGATGTTCAGAAGGACTTTGAAAGACTAACAAATTTTTTTTCTCAATATTATTTAGAAAATTAATGCGCACGATGCCGTGTTAGTTAGTATATTACACTGAAAATTTGTGGATTTCACAGCACATACATACAGCCACGACGTGAGTGTAAGCTGTACAAACAACCCAACACCTCAGCTCAAATCAGCGATGTCATGATGCACAGGCATTTCAGTATGTGTGTGCATAATACAGAACAGACAGACACTTACATCCAGTCCGAGGCTCGATTGCGGATTCAGCATAGTATCATGAGGAGTGTTATACGACATCATATCCTAAAACCAATACATTCGTTAATCTTTGCTGTAATCAAATACACAATTTGAATAATGAAAAACAAAAGAAAAACTTTCAATGAAATTCTTGATTTAAATCAAAATAATTAGGTTATGAACTCGTCGGGTTGTTCTTTAACACAAAATAGTTTACATGTATCAGAGTCATCAAATCGAATGCAGCGGATATGAGTGATTTTAAATTGAAACTATATTATAGATGTTGGCTTCATATTCAGCTGCACACAAAGAACGTACTGATGTAAAAACGGAACAAATCATGATATTTTAGTTATCTTAAATCTCCGCAAGACACTTTAGTCATTGTGTCACAGTAACAAACAGTTCCTGAGCGGGTACCTCCTCTAAATCATTCCATTCCCATTCGTCGCGTTGTTAGCAATGACATATATACTGGACAGCTTGGTGTTTACAAACAAAAATAAATGAATGCAAAAAAAAAAAACTATAAAACGTGACGTCATAATGAATAAAATCAGACTACAAAAAATTCTAAATCATTCCATTCCCATTCGTCGCGTTGTTAGCAATGACACATATACTGGACAGCTTGGTGTTTACAAACAAAAATAAATGAATGCAAAAAAAAAAACTATAAAACGTGACGTCATAATGAATAAAATCAGACTACAAAAAAATATTTGCAATCTAAGAAGCGGCAAATAATAATTTATATTTATATATGAAACAATGACCAATGAACGTAAATAATTTTGATGAAAACATTCTCAAAATGATCTGTTTAGATTGTTATAGACGACGGATCTTCTTGATTCACTTGACTCAATTTATGTTAGTAATAACTTCTGATAATGGTCCTCTCGAAAATGACTAATAATCTAAACAATATTTACCATTTGCGCAAAAGGCACCACGGGGCCATAAGAGCCTAGTGGTCTCATCAGGTTGTCACAGGCCCGACGTACCATCAGGGTCGAGCTAAAGAATCCGGCCCTATACCAATTGTACATTTCCTTCGAAGTGAATGGCCCTTGGATCATTTTCTACGAGAAATATTTGTTTTTATTTTTCGAATTAAATATACATATATAGTTTATGATGCATAATTAATAATCCATGCAGACATGCAACAACAAAACGTATACTTACTTTCGGATCTTCGTAGTACCACTGGTCGGACAAGCTATGAGCAGTGGACGGCGGCGGCACAGATGTGTGCTGCATCAAGCTGTTGTACATCGAACTAAAAGGTCCGGCTTGATTTCCAGCATTTTGAAAGCCGTGCATCGGGAACATATTGGACTGGTTGTTATGATTAGGCATGGGGATATCGCCCGGGGATGACATCTGTTTAGTTGAAATTCTAATAAGTATCCTAGCCGCGCTTAATTATTTAAGTTACGTCACAAAATTTTATAACATTCAAACTAATTTTAATATTAATGGGAATATCTCACCGATGAATTGTTACTATTTTGTCCCATGAACAACGAATTGTTTATAAGATTTGGTGCGCCAAGACCTGAAATTCCACCACCTTGATAACCCGCCAGGCCCATCGGACCACTCTGCATCCCTCCTACACCCAAAGGGTTCTGTAATGCACCACCACCAAGTCCAGTATTGGACATCTGATTAGATAGCATAGGAGGTGGAACTCCAGTAATCGGAAGCCCAATATTGGGACGGGCGATCGGTAGGCCGAGAGAGGCATTCAGAGCATTATTTGTGATTCCAACTTGTATCATGCCCGGTTGCATTCCAGAGTGCATATTTGGCGGCGGCAACATGGTCTTATTTGGATTGATGCCCATGCCCTGTCCCGGAAGCATAGGGGGCGGTACACTGAACATTGAAGCGTGTATGTCAGGACGAGGATGGACTACTGCAGATAACCCTCTAGGCATCATAGGGCTCTGCTGATTTGCAGCAGCCAACAAAGAAGAGTTGTTGGATTTAGGCAACTTCTGAAGGATGTCCTTGTCTTCTAGAGCTAAATCAAAAAGATCATCGACTATTTTATTTTCTACTGATTTATTAAGCTTGTCTTGAGAACTGTAAAATAAAAACATAATTGGGTAAAATTATTCATTACTTTAACAGTCAGCTGTTAGTTTATTTAAATATACTGACCAGCTATCGTAACTCGACCTTGGCAAACGCAAAATCCCAGGTTGGCGTTCTTGCTTCTCATGCGAGTCTCCCAAGGGCGATACAATATTTTGGGGCTTCTGGCGCAAATTGTGGTTGGGTGGCATCATCATGGCAGACTTGAAATTGTCTTCATTAGTCTGTTTAGTCTTGCTGTCAGAACGCGTAAGACTCTCAAAAGGTTTAATTTCTGTGGATTTAGGCTTCGGTAATGGCTTCTTATTCACCTTTTCTTTCTTTTCATCTTCCTTCTTTTCTTTAGGCACTATAGCCTTCTTTGGAGTCTCCGGAGGACTATCGCTGACAGTGCCATCTGAATCCTTTTCAGATTCTTCATCATCAATTGGATTTTCTTTTGCTGGTAAGGTTTTCACTGCAATCTTGGCACTTGCCTCGGGGATCGTAGCGCTGGCCGGCTGATAAAACAATCAAAATTCATTCATTACCAACTATCATTACACTCTTATAAATTGGCAAATATTTTTTAATAGTATTATCAAACTTACCTTCTTGAATTTTATGTCGCCAGCATCAAAGCGTTTGGGCGACAATTTTTTGGCCTTTTCCGAGGCCCACCATTCTGCAGAGCCTTCTTCGACAGTCTTCTGACGGGCAAAGTTTCCATGGGTATGTGAACGCGTCAATGCTGAAAATAAATAATTCACAAATAACACATAGACGTTTGAGAAAATTATTTAAAGGTTACATTTTAGATATTGGCTACAAACACTGACGAAATACGTTGTCTTGGTTTTTGTGCAAGTTGCTATCATCATTGCTAAACCCATGAAAAGCACCGGAGGAATCAAACGTACCACCGCAAGCTTCGGCGTTCTCCATGGCCCTGAAAAAAAACGCGATTTATTGTTATATTTTCATATTGACTTATTGAATTCAAATTTATATTTTTTTACACTTTTTTATGAACTTTTATAAAATTATACCATTCAGGCAAATTGTCATCATCCGCCGTCCAATTACGGCGATTTGGATTCCATGATTGCCTTTCTTGATTTGATCTTTCGCCCCAGTCACGATCTAAAATGAAATCGTGAATTATTTAGATTAATTAATTTATGATGTAGTTAAAAATTGTAATTCCTGACAAAGATGCTTCGAAGCAAGCATGCTCTTTCGTCTCAAAAATTCACATGCCAAAGACACAATGAGTTTCTCTTAAACCATGACTTAAGAGCTAATCTCATTCTTTAAAAAAATATAGTATTTCACAAGATATGAAAGCGATAGACGGCGATACAGCTTTGACTCCGATATAGCCGGTGTCCATGGACGGCAGTTACTGCTCTCCTTTGGATGGGTAGCATGCTCTACAAATGAAATGGTTCTAAAACGAGATGTCGGAACTTCAAATACTGACCCCATTTGTCCTGACCTCTAGACCGGCTCGTATCGACCCGCCACTCATCACCTTCAGCTCGAGTGGACTGACGCCAATTTGTGTGCTGACCTGGCCGTTTACTGAAAATGTGAATACTTTCAGTATAACTTTGAAACTTACTATAACTATTACTTTGAGTCAAACTTTGAAACTTAGTATACAATTTAAGGTTTACAAAAAATGCAAGACAATCTTATAAATTTGCAACTTTAGGTGAACTTATTCCAATGTCACTTTCAGTATAACTTTGAAACTTACTATAACTACTACTTTGAGTCAAACTTTGAAACTTAGTATACAATTTAAGGTTTACAAAAAAATGCAAGACAATCTTATAAATTTGCAACTTTAGGTGAACTTATTCCAATGTTAGAGGAAATGATTTATTAATAATGGCCATCATAAGAAACTCATACTATTCCATGATCCATGACCATCATGACGATGGTAACATATGTTTAGGAATTTCCTCTACAATATAATTACCCACATATAATATTTGTGTGTGTGTGAATGAATCAGATAATTAAAATTTCGTTAAATTTTGGATTTTAATACAAAATTTATAGAAGTGATAAAGCAATTTAAAACTAAATATTGTAAAACTTTGAAATTAGAGTTAAACCACCAGCAAGTAAGACCTAAAATAATGCCTAGGGACTCAAAAATGAATAAATGAAACAACTTACTTCCGATATGATTTATTTGGGATCCAAAACTAAATATTGTAAAACTTCGAAATTAGAGTTAAACCACCAGCAAGTAAGACCTAAAATAATGCCTAGGTACTCAAAAATGAATAAATGAAACAACTTACTTCCGATATGATTTATTTGGGATCCAATCGGTTTGTTCTCCACTATTTCTATTATGGGATGAGTGATTACCACTCCAACCTCTATTGGGATGCACTGGGTCATCCTCGGATCCACCATACAAAGGCATCCTCGGGTTGTTCACATGCCAAGAAGAACTTCTAAAATTTAAAAAACATTTGTGCCATTTTATCCAATGGCGAGCGGTGCCATTGTAAAAACAAGATGATGGAATCATCGAGCACACCCCATAGAACATACGGTACAAAATATAGAGGTACAAAGTTCCTCCATAGACCGAAAAGCTCCAAACAATCCGCGAGAATGGGATTGTGGACCATCCAAACGATCTGCATAGAGTCTGCATAGAGTCAAATGCAACTAGTTGGTATTTGAAACCCCCGGCCTAGAGGTAGGAACAGTACAACACGCGAGACTGGATCTGTGTTTGTAAAGAAATATTTTTCTAGGCGTGAAGTACCGCTTTACTCTGTTAAAAACTCCAAGCATTTATACGCTAACTTGGCTTGGCCCTCCAAATGACTACAAAATTGGACATCGCTCGATGGATGGTTACGCTTGGATGGTTACAAAGCTACTGTTTTGAATTGCAATACCCTGACAAAGGGGCCCTTTGTGCTAAACGAATGTGTGTAAACAGATGCCTGTTTTAAACCCAACACTAATAGAATATTCATGACTGCGACATTATTACCTCCCTGTCGATGTTTGTCGCATAAACATGCCCCTGCCCCTTCCACGTCCGTCTACTGAATGATGACCACGTCCGTTGCCGCGTCCCATCCCATACCTTTCTCCCGCCGTGGTTCCCCCTGATAGTGGGACACTGCGTGCAGTGTCGCGCTATAACAAATTAAATTCCTCTTGTACTAGTACCTACCATGTATAGCACTTTGCAATACATTACAGTATACTAAATAGTGATAATTATACCTACACTACAAAATTAAAATAAGAATAAGGTGAAATTAAACACAATATTAATAAAATAATAAAATTTTCTCGTATACGATCTAGTTGTTACAGAAGAGCTACTTTGATTTTTAGTAGTTCTTGAATATTTCCCTCAAAAGAAATAAGGAAAATCATTTGATAAAGTTTAAACAGTTATATTCCCTTTGAATCGAACTAACGAGCTTTATAATTGTTGTATTTAATAATTAATTATATCAATCACATTTAATAAAAATTTAATTAAATTAAATTTGCTTATCTCATACCGCTCGGTATGAGATAAGCAAATCAATTAAGGTCGTAAAGTGATCATTAAGCTGACACTTCTAAGAATAAATAAAAGAACTTTTATTCCTTATTTGAAACAAAAAAGTACTTAAAAATTTCATGATTCACTGGAGTCGTCGTGACCTAAAAGATAGACGTTCTGTGTATTCGTATTGTACGATGCAACAATGTTCGAGTCTCGCAGACGGGTATCAATTTTCCTAATGAAATACGCAATTTACGACACATCTTCACTATCGACTTTCACGGTGACGTAATAACATCATGTAATAAAAATTCTTCCAGTAAAATTAAGACTTTCGTAATTACTATTGGTAGGACCTATTGTGAGTCTGTACGGGTGGCCACCACCACCTAATATTTTTCTGCCCTGTAGTCCTGATTAGAAGGATAGGGCAGCCATTGTAACTATACTGAGATCTTAGAATTAATATCTTAAGGTGGGCATTTACGTGGTACATTTCTATGGGCTCCGGTAATCACTGTACACGCGGTGGACTGTAAGCTATGCAATAAAATGCGACACCCATCTATGCAATAAAAAAAATGTCGGTTTTACTTTATTTTTATTCAAACTTATTTGCGTTGACATATGCCTTTTAGTTAACCAATTTAACTGATCTTAAAAAAACACAAAATCAATGTTAGAGTGAAAATATTAAATCTGGCAACGATTGTTTTGAAAACATCAATAAGTACGTAAATACAACCTTGACCCTAGCATACAAGGCTCCGTCCAATATTCATCAAAGGGCTCCATGGTTACCGAGGGGAGAGCACTTATGTATCTCTTTGCACTCACACAGCGCTACCAAATTAATCTAGTCTAGTACATACAGTTGTTGCACATGGCAGGTAGACATCGCAAGGGTTGGCCCTTCGTCATTCAATATAAAATACAATTCCGGTATAGAGTGCACATTGTATAAAAATTAACTGTGCCGCCTCGGCTTTTTTACTTAGAGAACGGTCTTTGTCTTTCAGAAACGTGGCAGACACGCGTATTACTTACTGCATATCGAACAACGGAAAAAGTATGTAATCGTAAATTTACATGAACATACGACGGTAACCACTTATCAAGTTTACACAGAGAAAAAATTATTGTAAAATTCAAATAAATAGTTCAGGGAACACATTCCTCACATTTTACTTATTGGTCATCAATGCCATCAGTAAATGCCATTTTAATACAAAAGAAAACCGAAAGCAATATTATAAACAGAATTGAACTCGTTATAAATTAATTTCCAGTATTTGGATGATTTGACTTGTAAAATCAAATACGACTATATAAATCTTCATTATGTTGCTATGCCATCATTAAACAATGAACTAAAGGCTAAGTTAGCGATGACAGTAATGTAAATTCAGCACGTCTCAATTATATTGCAACCACTATTATTCAATCTTCAAATTGGAATTGCTTCTTTGCTTCGTGACAGTATTATGGCTAGACTTATCCGTATTGGTTATAATATAAAAAAAAGCTGAGAACAACTCACGCACTCTTATTACGATCCCCTGTGTTATGGGTACCAAAGACAGACCATATATATTAGATAATAAACACGCAGATAAAGAGCAAAAAAATCAGTTAATCACACGAATGCTTGCTCGATGTGAGAAATCGAACCTACGACCCTCGGCGTAACAGTGCGGGGCATTAACTACTGCACCACCGAGTCGATTCGTAAATATACCCTACGACCGGTTAAATATTCATAACATATACTTACACAACTAAACCGTAGATTGAATAGGTTACGTTGGCTGTTTTTCAAACTAACTACTTAACGGCAATTCCAGTGCCATTCTTGTTGATGTGATGCATAGATAACTATAAAATATATTGGTTTTCATACTGTGGTTATTAATCAAACTATTTATAAAATACACGTCAGAATGTATTTTTAAATGGACACACATTATTTTTTTTGTCACGTTGCCCTAATGCCTAAGGACGCTACTCCTACTACTACCGCGAGCACTGTCACATATTTTGAAGAGCCCTTCACTTAAACTGTAACTTATAATTGTGAAATCACACGCAAAATACCATGGGAAATTACTTATACTTATTGATTTGACGTATAAGTTCAATCAATTATTCTGATATAATGATGAGTTTAAAGATTTTGCCAATTAGTACTTTTTAATTTCTGAGAAACAAAATAATACTTATATTTAATATAAAAGAACTATTAATGTAAATATTCAAACATTTTATATTAAGTCTGTATGGATTTAATGATGCTAGAGCATATTTTATGACTACACAGACAAATATGTCGGTATTTGAAGGAAAGAGATGCATGTAACACAGTACAATCGAGACTTCAATTTCGTGTCTCTAATTTAAATTCACAGCATTCAGTTATTTCTAAGGGCTCTAGTAGTTTAGTTACTACCTGGTGTGTCCGGAGATCATCTGTTTAATATTCTGGCATAAAAACTAAGTATAATTAATTGGCATGAAAGACATACGTCCGTTTAATACCACTGTATTTATTTTGTTTCAACGAGAGATTTAATTTCACAGCATTCCGACAACCCTAGGTACAAATTGCAGTACCTAGGGGAGCCTTAGGTATATCGAGAGGGAGCGTTTCAAAGTACGGGAGGCTCTTTATATACGTACGTCGAGCGCTTATTATTTGGCAAGTGGGGATGGTTTTGTTGGTTTTTGATACACTGATTTCATTTCATTTCATTTCAAATTAATGCCAATAGTTTTGTGTTAATTACAAATTCGTCTCGTGAGTAATCTAGCAAATATTCTACACATTTCGTAAATTAAGGTTTGTAGTTTTCCACATCGTTACGGAGACGATCGATTTACGAATATGAGTGTAATTATTTCAACTTTACTAACTTATCAAATCATTAAGCCCCATTCTCCAGCATCGGTAGCCCTCACATAAAAAACATTGGAACCCGTAGCTTAAATAGACACTTAAGAACAATTTAATACGCCTTACATCTATAAAAACTTTTACTATTTAAACTCTACTAAGATGAGATACACTCGCATTCTGTGAATAATGTAAGTAATAACAGTAATATTATTCTCACGTCTCCGACTCTCTCTGCGACCAATTTAGAGAATACTGAATTTAAACGACTTACCTCGTCTTCAAATGTGTTGTCGAGGGCTGCAGGTGGTTTCCCTCGAGGTTGGTAAAGTGTTTCGATGGCTTTCAATTCAGCTGGAGCTTCTGTATTTCGGTCATACAATGCTAGCATCTCCTCCCTTCCATACCTGTTACCATTGAAAAATAAACTATATATAAAATGAAAATAGGAAAGTTCATTGTATTCCTCTAGAGACAGAGTATCGATGAACGCAGCTTTTCTAGATAGTAGAGATGAAATCTATAATGAAGCGACCATTTCGAAAAAAATCCTTACACTCCATGGAACTCCGATAAAAACAAGGAGAACTAAAATCCTCATTTAGGCCCCGAGACTTCAAAGGATTCATATGATGAAGATTTTCCATCAACATTCTTTGGATTGTCAGTATCTACCTCTTATTAGTTATATATTAAATGCAATTCAACAAATTTAAGTGTAATATAGATGTTGCGATCAGTTAACAACTTTCCAAGAAATATTTATTTTATGCCGGTACCTACAGTGCTTTACTTGCATATTAATGTAATCTGCACAAATAGTATTGTATTACGTACTTATAAGGAAGAGTGTTAAATGACAAAAGACACGGCACTGTGTCTGAGAATTCAAAAATTCTGTTATGAAATCACCTTTCTTATAATCCATAAAATTCACTGAATAAGCAAAAACGGTGGTTTGTTTTATGGATTATTTGTCTTAGTAACATACTGTTTAAAAGAATATCTCTTAATATGCAAAGAAATAAATACGAATTATTATGAATAGAAAAAGGAAAAAGCTGTTAGATAAAGGGGGGATGATTAAAGGGGTTTTATTTTATGTTTTAACGTCAGCCACACACTAGAACTGTTTAGAACACACTATACAAATGTTCCAATTTAACTACATACAACCAGAAGAGTAGTCACCCTCTGTCTGACCTCCAGTGTAATAAATAATGATAACCGAGTTGCGAAATTCACGTTAAGATATTCATGCTCCCCGGTAATCGATCAACATAGAAATAGTTCTGAAATCACCGGTCAGCAATCTACACCAATTTAAAATAAGCTAAAAAAATAAGCTTTATGAAAAAGTTATTAACCTGAATTATTTTAACTGCTTCGTCTTCGTTGTATTATCAATTACACACACTATTTGCACTGGTAAATTTATTACAATGTATCCGTCATTCCCGGTCAGAGTCTGATGGGCGAATAACAAACACTTTTGCGCCGCAGCTCGATATAGGTTGTCCCTCTCCAACCTTGCTATAAATCGATATGCACCGGAAGCAACACGAAGTGCACTACACGCTTTTAGTATCTAGGTTCACTCGTAATAATATTAGGTAATCAAATTAGAATTTAACTTTCGAGAGATGAAAGTACACTAACAAAAATTATTTAGGAAATATATTGATGAAGGCGAAAAAAATTGATAAAATTCATAAAATAATCTTGAGTATAAAATTCTCGTGTCACATTTTTTTTTCTACTCATAGATGTGTGAACGAGTGTGGGTTTATAAAATTATGTATGCATATTCAATAGGTAAATTTATTTAGGAAATATATTGATGAAGGCGAAAAAAATTGATAAAATTCATAAAATAATCTTGAGTATAAAATTCTCGTATCACATTTTTTTTTCTATTCATAGATGTGTGAACGAGTGTGGGTTTATAAAATTATGTATGCATATTCAATAGGTTTGGGAGTCGACTAATATCTATTTTTCATACACCTAAATAGTGTGGGCAACGAAAAAAAAATCCTAGAAAAATGTGTATGGCAAAACAACGTTTCCCAGGTCAGCTAGTAATTAATAAAACAATAAAAATAATTAACTGAATAAAATCACCTCATTTTGACTCACCTCAATTTTGCAAGTAGCACTTTAGATGTCCCAGAGTTGTTCGCTGTGTTCCCCGTTCCGGATTGCGTAAGAGTACCACTGGCCGTTGCCCCTGAAGCTCCGGGACTAGTAGCACCGCCACTGGATGAATTAGTAGAAGTAGAGCTTAGATTCTGACTATTCGGTGGAGAAGAAGCAGTTCTCTCTCTTGGCATATTACGTAGCCATAATGGACCAAATTTTATTGGATTACTACGATCTCCCATTTCAAAGAAAACTGAACCCGGAATTTAGGCAGCGCGAAGACAGGATAACTGAAACAAGGAATTTTTTTTGTTAACTAATATAATTCTTGTTGTTAGTCAATTAGCATAAATATTACTACAAAATACATACAACTTTGATCCATATCTACTTCCAAAAGTCGCAAACATGCAATTTAAACAAAAATTTTACGCAAAATTATAATCAATTAATTTGCAAAAAATAATTAAACAAAGACTACTCAAATCAACAACGGAACGCGTTCTAGCTTAAGCGCTGACAAAACCATAGTGACGCACAACGGAACGCCGGATGCCTGAAGCTAAGTTTATCCGAGATATCTTTTGAAATAACAAAACAATATTGTATTGCGAGATTTTCTGTTTAAACGGAAAATATCATTGTAAGCAAATATATCGCAGCACTGTGGTACATTTTAATAAGTACAAATCAAAGCCAGTTTACACCGAAACATTATAGAATAAATCGAAATGTTTTATTTTTTTATTTATTTATTACTTCTTATTTATATTTAATGAATTTTTAAGTTACTGGAGTACTATATTCTATCTGTGTTGAAAAAACCCACTGAGCTTATTATTGTTGACGTTTTACTCAAAGGGTGTTTAGATTTAAGATATTCAATTATACGGTTTTCACGAATTAGAATAAAGTTTTAGCCAGTAAAAAGTAATTCAATCTTTAAAGATATAAGCTTATGAAATTTTATATTTAGTAATATGGATACTCGAAATGTATTTATTATTATTAAACGGCGTTTTATGCTCATGAAGTAAAAAATGATTTACGCGCAGCGAATGCGAAATTATTAAAATGAAACACAAGAAACAAAACATAAACTAATCAGAAATTAAACAATGAACAAAAAAAGCTGAAACTTTGTTATATACAAAGTTTTTCAGAGGAATCAGTAATTGGTCATTACCTCTAGGGAATAGAGGAATAAGTAGCAAAACCGAAAAGAAAATTACGCAAAGCTAGTTCCGTCGATGAATCCGTTTTTCCTTT